>JBBPBX010020037.1:26038-43804 GCA_038048925.1 Garcialebias charrua | reverse complement strand
CTGGGGCGCGGACATGTCACGTGTTTGCTTGGTTTGTGTATTGTCCGCCCCGTGGTTCACAACGGAGCAGGAACTGGAGCACGTGACCCCCCTCACCTGTCTCCGTGAGGGATGTGGGGCCTGCTTGCAGACGCCTCTGTGCCTGTCCGCTACCCGTTCTGCTGAAGTTATTGTGATTGTTTTTTTTATTTTTTTTTATTTTTTTTTAGAGTCAATAAAACAGAGATGGGCTGTTTTTTATTCGTGCTTAAGTGTAACGACATGTTTGATTTTATGTCACTCACAGCAGGAAAAACATGAGTTGTGCATGCAACAGAGTTACCAGCTTTTTGTACCGTGCTACAAATAAAGTCTGGACACGAAAGGATCATTCCCCGTACCACGTGGGTGGGTGATGGTGTAAAATAAAGACGTGGACCTGGTTCATCAGGCACGCCTTTGTCTGGTGTCCCGGTTTGCCGAGGAGTTCCTGTGTCTGACCGCCTGGCGAGGGACAAACCTGTTTTTGCTCCAAGCATGTTCGGTTCGAGGTGGGCCTGGCAGTTGATTCTGTCGGTGCTCGTCCTCGTACGCCGGTCACTTTTGCGGTGGGGCCCATGTGTTGCTGAGCGGTGTAGAGGCTGTGCAGGTCTGCCTCCAGCAGACTCCCTGGGGGGGGGGCGAAGCTTCTCCTGGGAATGCCCACCCGGAGAGCTTCAGCCTGTTTGTGCCTCTGGTCCAGCTTGGTCTGAATTCGATCCAGAGCTTTCCCAAACAATCCCGTCGGTTCTATCGAGTGGTGGAGAAAAGGCACCTTTTGTCCCTCGGGGAGATCAGTTAAAGTCATCCACAGCAGTGGCGGCTGGTGATATTTTTTTATGGGGGGGCGCCATAAAAAATTTTTAAGCATGTGTAGAAGTATGCATAATTATGTTTGTATACTGTAAAGTAAGTTTGTTCATGTTTTTTATTTGTATATATCAGGTGTATCCATTTGTATAAAACTATCATTAATAAAACATGGTTCATCTTCACCTTGTTTGAGGCATCAGTGTGAAAAGAGAATGGGAGTGTTCTGCTTCCACTTTTCAATTGTTAGACAACTTCTATCATATTCTGTTATTATTTTAGTAATACAAGTTCATAACATAAATAGAATTGTGAGGGTCCAGACTTAAATAAGGACAAAGGTGTTCAAAAATCCACCAAATAATTCAATTTAACAGTTCCAAAAATAAACTAACAAATAATTAAATTTCAATGAAAAATAAATCAAAAGATAATAACAAATTTGGCCCAACTTAAACAGGTCAACTGAAGTCTAACAAGGAGGAATGATTCCAGATTAGATTTTAAATAACTGATTTATGGGGAAGAAAAATGATCTATTTTACTGTGATCCACCTGATGAGCTCCACCTATACTTAAGGCTGCAGTCAAGTACTCTTCGCTGGAGCATTGATGCCTACTCATGGTATTTATGCTTCTAGCCAGTTTCTGAGTACAGTACTTTGAGAGACACTTACCTTGTTTTTTGTTGTGTTTCCAGTCCTCGTTTCCATCTTGGTCCTGGGACCAGTTCTCTGCTCATCGTGTCTTGCCCTCCAACCACTTTCCTGCCTCATTTCGCCCTCTGGGATTCATCTCAAGGAACTAAGGATTTCTCTGTAAAATAACAAACAAAACTAGATCAATCATCTTGAAAGAGCCTTCTGGTCAAGCCTTTCTGACAGTTTGTTTCATCTTCTAGGAAATCCAGAAGATCCCTGTACATGTGTACAGTATATAGACTTGCACTGTAAATAATAAACACTGTTACTTTTGCACCTCTTCGTCTTGTGTCGTTCTGGGTCTCATTACCAACTGGGTAAACCTTTGAAATCATAACACTATGACCACTTTATTGTTCTTTTTACATATTTTGTGCTAATTTCAGCTTACTTTTTTGTTGCTAGTTTTATATCTTTCAAAATATGAAACTTTCCCTTAAACATTATTCTCTTAAATCTGTTTTCTTTTTTATCTTGTTGAGATTTTAGCTACTGTTCTGCTACTTTTCTGCTACTTTTAACTAGCATTTTGATACTTTCAGCAAAAAAAAATGCTACTTTAGCTAGTGTTTTGCTACTCATCAATATTTTCCTCTTTTTGCTGAAGCTTAGCAGTTTAAGCATCTGTCTTTTAGCTACTATATGTCATGTGTTTGCCCCTCACAGCCAGCCATGTTCATGTTTGTTGTTAAAGAAACTGAAGTGACCTAAAATCCGATATCAGTCTCCTTAAGTTGGTCACCCACCAGACTGGTCTAAGGGTCTTTTCTTCCACTTTATGATAAAGAGGCTCTGGGTCCTGCAAGGACAATAACCTTCACATCAACGTGAAGAAGACAAAGGAGATGATTGTGGACTTCAGAAGGAACAAACAAACCCCACACACCCCACTGAACATTGGAGGATCTGCAGTGGAAGTGGTCTCCAGCTACAAGTACTTAGGTGTACGGTACACATGAACGATAACCTCAGCTGGAGCAACAACACCACCAGCCTGATCACGAAAGTTCATCAGAGACTCTACTTCCTCAGACGGCTGAGATGAGCTGGTCTGAGAAGTTCAGACCTCACCTCCTTCTACAGGTGTGCAGTGGAGAGAGCAAATAAATAGAATCAATCTACTGTATTTTTTTAGTACCAGAGTTCTCTTAAATATTCCTAATATTAAAGGTCCTGAGTTGACTCCTAATGCATCTTAGCATATATAACATTTCACCATATAAATGTACCTTAAATGTTTCAATGTTAATAAGCTAGTAACTTGCAAGAGACTTTGTTTTCATTCTCCAGATCAATACAGTGTTAAAAATAGTAAAACACCACAAGTGAAAATACTCACTTTTGGGATATGGGAAGTCACCTGCTGCATGAAGGTTAAGCTGGACATCTTGGATCTTCTTCTGTACACCACCTGTCTGTTACACAGGTGGTAGATTGGATGCCGGTGTGTAGAGATGAAGGTGTTGTGTGGATTTTTTTCTGTAAAGAAAGTACAGAAGGCACATTAATTATGTATTTTTTTTAGCATTTTCCACATTGCTTGAAGTGCTTTGTGTACACATATGTAATCACATTTTAACTTTCTTAATACAGCATAAATAATAATATCCAGGTTATTTCAATTGCATTCCATCCACAGTGATCTTTATAATATTAAAATTAAATTCAAATAATTATATAATCACTGTTTCATAACATGAAAAATTCAAACTATTTAATGCTTAAATCTTTCTGCTACTTGATTTATTTAAGTTTAGAGTGTCTTTGAAACAACAGCACAACTTATAATGAAACTAAAGTTTAACTAAACTAAACTAAAACTAAAGTTTATTTATTCATTCAGATTTATTCATCAGAAAATTTGCAACTGCTGCTAAACGAAACGAGACAAAAGTTAACTAACACAGACACTCTGAGGAGTAAACAGTTCATGATGAGCTGAAGATGGACAGACAGGAGTCGTCTTCACACATTCGGGTTTATAACTAGCAAGTAGCAACTTTTATAATGTTGCAGTACACAACCATGAGCACAGCTAGTAGCTACTGTGACTGCAACAACCACCCACACACGACACCACGTCCCGAACACAGATGAGAACAGCTCAAACTTTGCTCATGTGTGCTCAGCGATTTATTAAACTCACTAATTATTACTTGCTTACCTGTGTAGAAAGGCACCATTAATAATTACAGCTGTTTCAACGTCGCTAGTTGGCCGTGTGATCAGCTCTGACTGTAATGGTCCCCCGCTCCCCCTCCTTCCTCGGCTCGAACCGGAAGTGCTGGCGATCCGTGGCGATAAGAGACGAGTCCAGGCTCGAGGGCGGCGGAAAATGCGACCTGTACAATCCAAAAGTTTTGTACAGATGGGACATAAGCTACGACCGCTAGCGGCCGCTAGTTATAATTAGATTCAATGGAAAAGCATGGGAAAAGCCCCCAGGCGGCGCCGAGCGGGGAAACCGGAAGTACGTCACTCACAATCAGAAAACGTTTTTTGAAACAAACAATCATTACTCATAAAATATTTATCCTACACAACTAAAAACATATATGCATGCATTTCGAAATATTTTTATTTTATTATTTCACTTTTATAAAAAAAAAAAAAAAAATCTTCAAATGGTGAAGAAGAAGAGCTGCAGTTCCAAGGAGGGGCGGCGCCCCTAGCGCCCTCTAGTGGCGGCCGCCTCTGATCCACAGATGGCGTATCGTGATGACCACTTCGGCCATGCCTCTGCCTTGAGCAACAGCAGCTGTCCCCATCATGCGGAGCACAAAATCTGTTGCCCTGCGGGCTTCATCCAGCAAGTCAGCGGCAGCTTGCTTGTCCGTTGTTACCTGGAGCTGTTGCAGTTTTTCAGCCAGGTAAGCCTGCATCAACGCGGACGCGTTCATGGCGCGCGCCGCGAGTCCCTGAGCTCTGTAGCATTTTTCGAGCAGAGAAGCTGAAGCTCGACAGGCTTTGCTGGGGAGAGTTGGTTTTGTCCCGGATGACTTGGGAGCCAGGTGAGACGCCAGCGTGTCCTCAATTTGAGGCACGTTAGCTATTCCCACCTCATCCATCCCGTCCACGTCGAGAAACTGCGAGAGTGGTAACAGCATGGGAGCTCGGGGCTGAGCCCAGGTGCGAGTCAGCTCCGTGAGGAAGTCCGGGAACACGGGCATCCTTTGCCTCGTGGCGGCCTGCTGCTTTGAGTAAAAATAGTTTCCTGCCAGCCTCGTGACCTGTTGACGAGGCGGAGGTTCTGGCCATGGGATCTGCAGCGCGTCCGCTGCTTTGTGACACAGGTCGAACAGAGCAGGGATGGAAAAGTCAGTTTCCGGGAGCACAGGTACCGGGGTGCGGGAGAGGTCTTCTCCCTGTTCCTCGTATTCGACGTCTGCGTCCTCCGCAGAAAATTTGCCCGAGGCTGAAATCAAGATCTCATCCTCGTTCATCATGCCTCGGGTGTCGAATTCGACTGTTAAGTCCACCATGGCAGCCAGCAAGTCAGGGCTGTCACCCCTTTCGACTCGTGTGCTGTCATCCAGAGCCATGTTCTCGAGCTCCGGCGTGGGAGTGAGGGGCTCGGTGGTATCTGGGTCCGCTGGCGCTACTGCGGCGCCCATGGCCTTGGCGACAAAATCCACCCGTTGTCTCCTCACCGCTTCCAGCATCTGGCTGCAGTGTAGGCAAGAATCAGGTGTATCCAGCGCCATTTTTGCGTGTAACATCCCCAAGCAGACGGGACAGGCCTCATGGGTGTCCGTCGCTGCGAGGGAGAAACCGCATCCGCTAGGACAGGCGCGCGAGGTTGGGCTCGCTGTCCTGCTGGTTTTCCTTGGAAGTCTTGTCTTTCGCTTTCCTTTCTCCGGAGGCATGTCCGAGATAAGGCGGGCGAGTCCTTCCAGAATCCTTTTCTTTTATTTTGAGACGTCTCCTCCGTTGTGTCACTTTCGCTGGCTAGCCCGCTATGAATTAGCAGGGGTAGCGGTGTGACGCAGTTAGCGCCGTCGAGCGAAGCAGTCTGCAGAGAGAGGAGAAGAAAAAACTTTGGGGTTAAGATAAAATGTGCCGGACTAGCTTTCGCTAGCCCGGTAGTACGCAGGAATAATTCTCCGTACGCTCTGTGTAGAGAGCAATCTCACCTCTAGTTGAGCGATGAAGCAACAGAGAAGTCCCGCGAAGAGAGGTAGTTCAGGTTTAAGCGAGGTGAAGGGCAATAAGAGAAAGATGGATGGGCGTCAGCGGCTTAAATACCCAGAGGGCAGGGCCTCTGGCGCAACGCTGACGCCCTTGCCGTAAAGGCGTGAATGTATTCCTTCAGGTAATTGCGCGGGGGCGCAATTCACATAGCATATGTTGCACCGAGAGACATGACTGAAAGGGAACCCTGTGGCACCCCTTTCACAACATCTAAGAAAGTAGAGGAAGTAGATGCATACATGTAAACCGGCCACCCCTATCATTTGAGGAAAATACGTTTCTAGTTTTATATTGCTTAAATTGTTAATTTCCACAAAGGAATGGGGTGGCCAAAGATTAATGTATGGTGGGCAAGGACACTATTGGCCCCCCTCTGGTTCTGTCATTACACCTGGTGGTGGATAAAATTGCTCCCTCCTCTTGTCAGGATCCATCACTCTGCGCTGCCTCAGTCAAGAAAAAAAAAACTTCCTCTCTTTTCTACACAGTGTAACTCCTACCCACTTGAATATCTTGCACCAAAAACATTCAGGTTTACTTGCATTCCCTGTTCAAATCCAGTCCAGAAAAAACACTCATCTCGTAAACTACAAACATTCACTATTCAAATTGTTTGAGGGACTTCGACATACCACTTGTTTACTTTAGATCTTTGAGTAAACTTTGAACATCCTCAGGAGTGATGGATATCGAGTCAGTAAAATAATATCCAGATGTAAACAGTCAGAGGGAGAATGATGAAATCAGATACACCAGGTTAAAAGTGAAAAGGTAGAGTTCTTCTCTTTTCGTATGAAAAGAATGACGTAAGCTGTAAAGGATGAGAGTTGACTGAGTCATTTTAAGGAAGGGAATCGAGTGTATGAGCAAATGGGATGTGCTGAGATGTTCTGAACTTTAACAGGATTTCCAAAACTGGTCAAAAACTGAATTTAGTAATAAACAAATGTTAGAATTGTTTTTCTTCTTTCGGCTGCTCCCTTCAGGGGTCGCCGCAGCAAACTAACTCGCACAAAGAGTTGGCAGTTGTTTTTATGTCGGATGCCCTTCCTGATGCCAACGAGCTACCACAGCCCTCTGTGTGGAGCAGAGAGCTGCCATCTAGGGTGCCCAGGGGAGCAGATAGTGGGGGTTAAGGCCTTGCTCAAGGGCACAGATTGGGGTAAATGAGGATGGAGGCAGGTGTGGGTACTTCACCTATCCCACACACATTTTGATGTTGTTGGTCCGGGGAGTTGATCCAGCGACCGTCCGATCACAGGCCCACCATCTTTAACCTCTACACCACCACTCCGCAACAAAAGTTAGAAGCATTTGCTGTTTTCTAGCACATTTTTAAAAAAATCCTGAAGAGTTAGAATTACCGGTACATCACCCCTAAACAATCAGCGCTGCAAAAATTGTGTTGGAAGCATAAAAAGTCAAATAAAAAAAATAAAGAAAATACATTTTTACAGCTCTTATGACTTTGAATTATATTTTTCTTTATAAATGTGTTTATTAAATGCAAAATGTGGTCAAAATGGGTGAAACCTCATATTTGTCATCCTTTTTTTAACAGTGCACCTGCCCAACCGGATCTTAAATCACATATTTGTGCTGCACAGAACTACCGGTACTTCCTTTGGTCACAGGCAGTTGAGCACAGCAGCCAGATCAGATTGAGTTGCAACACCGAGCCTCTGCAGTCACTCAGGTGCATAAGAGATTGGGCTTAAATAAATAAATGGATATGTATAGGTATTCAAGAACTGTTTTTATTGCATAGTCTTATGATCACAACGGGACAGAGGCCCCTCTAGTCTTATCTGCACTGCTGGAGGGGCCTTCCTCTGTTCAGCAGGAGAACAAAGTCCACTAGTTTAGATATAATAACTCTTCAAAGAGAGTGTGTGTGTGTGTGTGTGTGTGTGTGTGTGTGTGTGTGTGTGTGTGTGTGTGTGTGTGTGTGTGTGTGTGTGTGTGTGTTTGCCTTCCAGTAAATAGCTTTTTTTCCCCACCCCTCGCAGCAGCTATGGTAAGCAGGTGTCCTTTGTTAGGGCTAATCCTCCCAAACCTTTTTTTAAAGCTGGCCTGATATTTACTGTTCTCACTCCTTCTGAGAGGCTCTGACGTCAAAGCTACAAAATACTGACGGGGCTGAAGAGTTTATTTCACAGCAATTCATTCTGAGGACAGCTTTTATGGCCTCTGTCTCTTTCACCTACAGATTTATGACTCTGCCTCCTCTTGTCCCTCTTCAGTCGCAGCTCTTCCTACCAACTTTTCACACAGTTGTTTTTGTATTTTACTCAGTTTCACCTCCCACCTCTGTCCACCCCACCTTGCGTCATTGTCTGTCTTCTTTTTTGTCTAACGCCCCAATTTTCAACTCCAAACCTCAATGTGCACCTTCATACCCATCATTTACTTTTATCTACACCCCCCTTTGGTTACGTTACCCGTTCTGTCTGCGGCCTGGAGGCTTCTGTCAGTCAACAGGCTGTAAAGCAGCACTCGTTATATCCTGCTCACTTTCCATCAGCTCAGAGGCACAAAACTCACACAAAAGCCCCTTTCACTCAGAGATCACTGTTACACTGCAATGCGAGGCCTCGATAGCCGTGTTTCCATCAAGGTTTCTAGCTGCGCATTTTGAAGTATCGCAGCAGAAAAGCTTAATGGAAACGGCAAAATCCGAATTTACTTCCTCAAATTCGCCAAAAAGTTTATACGCTCGCTTGAGGTGGTTTTTGGGATCTTCGAAAATGAGCAGATGCGCAAAACGACAGATGGAAACAGATTTTCCGACTCAGTTCTGCCGTAGCGAACATTCACGTCACGTGACGTTCAGCTGTTTCCGCTCCGGACAACATGTAACATCGCTAAAACTAGTTGGCATGACAGAATAAATACAACTTGCCCGATAGCAACACGTACCTGAAATATTCTCTCCATTTTGACGAGATGTGTGGCCGGGTTCTGTTTTCAACCGCTACTTCCTGTTTACTGTAGACATGCGTAACGCTGACGTCTGACGTAATGACGCTGACGTCTGACGTAATGACGCTGTGCGTGGCCCGGTAGATGTGATTCAAGCCAGTTGATGGAAACACTTCTGATCCGCATTAATTTGTATTTACATTTTTGCGAGATTTCAAAAATTTGCTCAAAATTCGAAATGAAAATAGATGGAAAGACGGCTAGTGAGTAATTTCAAACTACATATTCAGATTGTTAAGGGTTTTTGGGAAAACGTGACTTTTTAATCAAACGTCATGAGACGTACATCTACAACTGATGGAGTCAATCCTATTTAAGATGGCCTTTACAGCTAATCAACCACTGCACAGATGGAAGTGGCTAAAAATCAGTGCATAATACAGATATTGAGTTAAATCTCGCTGTGGTATAAAGTCCTTCCCAACACATACAAGGCGTGTTTCCATCAAGGTTTCTAGGTGCGCATTATGAAGCATCGCATCAGAAAAGCTAAATGGAAACGGCATAATTCGAGTTAACTTCCTCTAAGTCGCTCTAAAGTTTATACGCTCGCTTGAGGTAGTTTTTGGGGAGTCGATTCAGAGCTGAGTCGGCTAAACGACAGATGGAAACAGATTAGCCGACTCAGTTCTGCCGCAGCGAACATTCACGTCACGTGACTGATCAGCTGTTTCCGCTCCGGACAACATGTAACATCGCTAAAACTAGTTGGCATGACAGAATAAATACAACTTGCCCGATAGCAACACATACCTGAAATATTCTCTCCATTTTGCCGAGATGTCTGTTTTCAAACGCTACTTCCTGTTTACTGTGGAAGTGCGTAACGCTGACGTCTGACGTATGGCGCTGACGTGTGACGTAATGACGCTGACGTCTGACGTAGAGACGCTTTGCGTGGCATTGCAGATGCGCTTCAAGCCAGTTTAATGGAAACACTTCTGATCCTCATAATTTTAATTTACATTTTAGCGAAATTTTCTAAAATTCGCTCAAAAATCGAATTTAAATTGGATGGAAACATCTCTGCTGTGAGCAACCACAGGCTGCAGGAGATCTTTAAAATTTTAGCAAGAACTGCTGGAGTCAACTCTCTCTGTTAGCAAAATATCCCTTGAACCAAAGGGTGAATTTCACTGAAATACTGAGAAGGCAAACACCCACATCTGAACATCATTGGCTGCACATCAACTAAGCGCTGGAATCATCCTTATTCAAAATGGCAGCTGCAGCTAATCAACCTTGGAAAACACAACGATCCCTACAATGCAGTCAGTTTTATAGATGTTGAACTAAAATTTGGCGTTCCAGTAGCTGAGTCATACCCACCCATCCATCCATCCATCCACCCATCCATCCATCCATCCATCTGTCAGTTGGTCCATCCATCCGTCCGTCCATCCATTATCCATATCCACTTACCGTATTTGTGAGAGTTCAGCCTTCTGTAGCCTCCGAGTTCCAAGATGGTACCTAACAAGCAACACTTGGCCCATTCCCCTGATGAAGACCCAGGAGTATTTAAGGCTGCAGATGAGTTCAACTCTCCGGTGGAGAATTAAGATGCTAATTCGGTATTTATGCTTCTGACCTATTTGTGTACTAGACATTCCATTAACCTTGTTGTCTTCATGTTGCAGTCCTCCTGCTCCAGCCATTTTGGACCCTGATCTCCCGTGACCAAAGCCATACCCCTGATGGACTGCCTCTTCTGCCTCCTTGCCCTCCAGTCACAGCCTGCCACGCCTGCGAGCTACCGAACCCTCAGGTTTCATATGGCCACTCACCGAACCCCTCTTTTTTAATATATAAAATATGATTTTTTTTCCAAATTCTACAATATCACCTTGCTCAAAGAACAAAAGCAACACAGTGCATGAACTCACAACAACTTTATTCTGGCCCAATAAGAGTTTCATCCCCCAAAAATATTTTTGTACAATTTTTAATCATCAAAGAGGAATTTGGGATAATTTATCTTCAGCTGCTGTTCCGAGTAGCAGATTTGCCATCTTTAATGCAGCTGGTTTTATGAGAGATTCACCAATGGAGTGTGGCTTACCCTGCTTTGCGATCAAATAAGCAACTTCGTACGATGCTGCGAGGATCGGTTTGCTAACAGGTACAAATCCAAGAGCAGGCAGAGTGGCCCTTTCATCATATCTGGCTCGTTTCACCTTGAAATTAACAAAAAAAGGTAATTATTAGGTTGAAAGTGTCAGAAATTACCACAAAATTTTTAATTGACCTTAAACCAGAAAAAGAGTACTAAAACATGTTGCTGAAAAGGTAGAATAAGCTTAAATTAGCAGAAGAAAGCAAAAAGAATATATTTGCCCAATTAGGCTGAAAGAAGCAGAAATGAGCACAAAAATGTGGAAATTATCTGAAGAAAATCTAAAATTAGAAAAAAGATTCAGCTGAAAAGTAGCTAAAATAGCAGAAAGAAGCATCACCAGAATGAAGTTGAGAGAGCACATTTTTGCTGAATTAGGATGACATTTTTTTTAATAAGAGCATTAAATGTGGAATTAGCTTAAAAAGCTAAAATTAGCATAGAAACAACATCATATCTGGCTCGTTCACCTTGAATTCAGCAGGCGTTGTGTTCTTGTATTCTCAGTCTGTGCATCTTCATGAAGTGTTCCTTCAGTTTTGCGGGCAGTGTAAGGAAAGGAAAACACATTCAGATCGTTGTTTATCGAGGAGAAACTACCTGACCGCTCTCTTTGCTCCCCAGGGTTCCAGAGACCTTCTATATTGTTGCATATTATATCTCACTGTAAATAAAGCACTGTTAACCCTCCACGTCTTGGAGTCCTGTCTCACCTTAAGGCTGAAATATACCTGAGCGTACATGCAGTACGCCTCTGTACGACGTACGTACGCTAAGGCAAAAGCGTAGCCCCGCGCAGCCCCTCAGGGCACGAACGCGCAAAGCTTTTTTTTTACGACCGCGCACGCTTGTGCGGTGTCTGACCATAAACTTCCCCGGCGCCGGACTGTTTTGTATGTTACACAAATGAATTAAATTCCTCTTCTTTATCGCTGATCGGGCCTTTTCTTTTGTTTTTTTGCCTAAAGTCAAGTAATCGCTTCTTCCTCCGTTCACTCGATGACTGAAATGAATGAATTCAGGTCCTACCTGGCAGCGCGATGTTTTAAATATTTCCTGGTGGGCTGTGAGCAGCTGGAATAGCGCTCCCTGTTTTTATTTTTATTTTTAGAAGTTTATATTAACATATAAAGTGATAAAAGACCCCCGCGGGAGCAGCGATGCGAACAGTTGCTCCTCTGCGCAGCTTCTGAAGCTATATCAGCGAAACGCATGCGCACAAAATGCGCGCGTAGAGTGGCGTAGTAGAGGACGCTCAGGTATATTTCAGCCTTGAGTCTCATAGAATCTGGGTTCCCTGAGATCATTACATTCTTATGTTTTGGGTCACGGGGGGTCACTGGTGCTCATATCCAGCAGTCACTGTGCGAGAGGCAAGGGACGCCCTGGACAAGTCACAAGCCCATCACATAGACACATAGAGACAAATAAATGAATCAAGCAACAATTCACTCTCTCACTTACACCTATGGACAATTTAGAGTTACCAATCAGCCTAACATGTATGTTTTTGGTCTGTGGGAGGAAACCAGAGTATCCGGAGAAAACCCACGCTTGCACGGAGAAAACATGCAAACTCCACCCAGAAAGCCCCCCAGGCTGAGATTCGATCTGACAACCTTCTTGCAGAGAGGCGGCTTCTCTACCAACTGAGTTACCATGCAGCCAAAGTCATACTCAACACACTCAGTCTCCCATTAGGGTGGCTGTGGCTGAATGGTTAGAGCAGTTGTCCTCCAATGCAAGAGTTGGGGGTTCAATTCCACAGCAGTCACATGCTGAAGTGTCCCTGGGCAAGACAGTGAACCCCGCATTGGCTCCAATGTGTGTACATCAGTGTATGAATGTGATAAATCACTGATTATTCTTTGTACAGAAATAGTAGAGTGCTGTTTGAATGGATAAATGAAGGCACAGATTGTAGTGTGAAGCACTTTGAGTATCTCAATAACATAGAAAGGTGCTATACAAGTATAGTCCATTCCATTTACCATTACATAATTATGCGCAATCACGCATAACTTTTACAGAATTTGACCAAAATAGCTACAACTACGTCATTTTCCAAGAAAAGTGTTGAGTTTAAAACTGTAACGTAAAAGTCGAACTATTCCTTCATGAACCTTTAATTTACTGTGTGTACATAAAAAAGCACAATTTCTACAAATGAAGTTCATGCTTTGACTTTGACGGCTCTTCCTCATGTGGACAAATTATTTGCAACTCTTTTTCTTCTCTTCAAGAACCGCAGAGCTCATCGACAGCAGAGAGTCTCACCCTTAACAGACTGTCTCTCTGCTCCTCTGACATGCTTTCTATATATTTCTTTATAGTAAGCTAGAAGTTGACGTAGTTGCGTCTCTAATTTCAGAAGACGAGACGAGACAGTGTTTGCATCAGCTTTTTAAATAGGTCAGAGGTTTTAAATAACCCGCAGCCCAGTCCAGAAGCTCGTCAGATCAGTTTATCTTTCTATATTTATGTTCCTGGGGATTTTTAGAGTCTGCATTATTTTGAGGCCAGTGAGTCTACAACAGCTGCATCTGCAGCTATTAGGTAAGACTATCAGGGTGATGTCTGCACACATTTTACAACTATTCTTCTTGCAGTATCATAATATGTACCCAGTATTAAATATTTTGCTTAGTATCTGTATAGAGTTTAAAACGTTATCATTGTGATAATCCTGTAGTCATCATCAGTCCCATAGCCTTTAGCCACTAGGGCAGTGTGAACATTATTATTTAGCAGTCTTTATCTTGGCTGAGCCACAGCAAGATGGGTGAGGGTGTAAGAAGGGATCCCTGTCCAGGTAAGAATATCAAGGAGACGCCCCATTTTCCAGGTTCCTTGAGGTTTTCCTTGCAGTGTCACATTTGACAGAGTTCCCTTGGAAATCACTACTTGGGCAAACCATTTAAATTTATTTCTATTGATCTGCATGAAGATTTAGGAAGTTCCGGCAGTCATGAACCCCAAAGAGTACAGTACATGGACTCTATGGCAAACTTCAGCATTTGTAGTGTGAGAGGACCAGTAGACCTGAAGTAGTCATCTTAGCAAGTCATTTCATGGGTACGGTATATTAATTTCACTGTCTCAACATTCAGAGTCCAGGCTTATGCAGCAAAGAAGGACCAACAAAACAGGTGGACGTAAGAGCAGCCAGCAACACTGATCTGTTTTCCAAACAAGTTTGAGTGCATTGGGGTTTGGGGTTATAAGCAGGCTTATTCTTGTATTGACCTTTTTACTTATCTCCATGCCATCACAACTACTCTAGGTTATTTGTTTGACTGTCTTGATCATTGGTAGAACCACTGATGCGTCATCAGCATAGCAAAGCTAGCTGATTTTCCCTCTACAATATGTGCAGCATTTTAGCCGTTTGTCTTCAAAGTACGAGTGGTTTGCTCATTTTTACTGCTGTCAGTCAATCCGTTGTTCTCCAGAGAAACTGTGGGTTATGTAATGGAACGGGTGCGAAGGGCGGTGCATATGGGCGAACATACAGTTCCATGTCTCACCATGCTGTGACATGCTGAGTGAAGAGAATGCCCCCTCTTGTTTAGCTGACTCCACTTCACACAACTCGTCAATAAGGCTCTTTGACAGAGACACAGATACACTTCAAGTCATTCGTCACCCACCCACCCCCACCATCTGACCCCTGAACAGTCCTGTATACAGCGTCCCACCAACATGAAACAG
Organism: Garcialebias charrua; assembly: GCA_038048925.1. Taxonomy (NCBI): domain Eukaryota; kingdom Metazoa; phylum Chordata; class Actinopteri; order Cyprinodontiformes; family Rivulidae; genus Garcialebias; species Garcialebias charrua. Next base: position 29,275 of record JBBPBX010020037.1, on the reverse strand, counting down.
ACTCATTCGAGAATTAAAACGTACAATATAACTTTTTCTTTTTAAAAAGAAGGGCCCTGCACATGCATACAGACTTTTTTATATTCCACCATCTATAAAGCACAAACTAGGTGCTTTCGAGCATTTACAAAAAGGAAGATGAGATACACTGGAGCGATAAAGACACATTCTTATTCATCCATGTCCAGATGGAAAAGCAGCCAGACGTTGTGATGACAACGCTGTTTAAACAGGTATCAAGTGCCACCTGATCTCAGATTTTCCACGAATAACAGAACTGCGGTCCAACTTTAACTCAGGAGTGGAAAATGACAGTCAGGTTGCTATAGTAACTGATATGCTGTGATGTAAATTCTTTTTTAGTGCATCACCCAACTGTTGGGTAATAAAAACAAATAAATCAAGCACATCATATGAATTGCAGTGTTCAATCTGTATAAACTTTGTTGACTAGTTCGCATGGGTGAAATGTGCGTTTGACCTCGTGATGCTGATGAGTGAGTCTCTTGGTCCTTCGAGATGTCTGCAGCAGCTGGCAAACACAGTCAGAAGGCAAATATTATTTTTCTGCAGCCGCCTGGTACACAGAGCAACTGGAGGCCATAATGAGAGAGAAGGAGCAGACAGATCAGGTGTGTCTTCAGTGAATGACACAGGAAATGTAGGGGGAAGTACAAGCCCATGGTTACTGCAAACTGAGTAACGAGTACATATGTCACGAAACAGAAAATGAGTTGTATACTATAGGCTAATAATAATTATATTTTATGTAACTGATCTTTTTGTTAAAAATGGCTATAAAGGTGTAGCTGTGCTGTGAAAAAGCAACACTAGTTGCTTAAAATTGCTTTCACATCTTTACCTCCACCAGAGAGGTGCAGAACACCCCGTCATGATGTTTTCAATCAATATCCAAACTACGGAAGACTGATGAATCTCAACTACGCCACCTCAGAGTTACTGTGACCAAGGAGCGACAAAATTAACTTTTGGGACAAACTTTCAGAGAGCAATTCAGAAGAAGAGAGAAAAAGGAAATGGTAGAATATTTCCTGATCTAAAAGGAAGTTGAGTGATTTTTTTTTTGTCCATTGTTCACGGTGGGTTTAAAAAGGGAGTGTTTGAGTTTGGGAAATAAGGCATTGCGGTATTTGAGTTGTGGTGTCAACTGACCTCTGAGTCCTTTCTTTTCTTTTCCAGTGAGCACTGATAAGTATCCATTGTTTGTCTGACATGATTAAAAAATAATATTACAAACTACTGCAACTCTTGTGTTTCACCACCATGAGAGGGAAAACACATCGGTTTATTTACTGCAACAGGTCAGAGTTTGCGAAAAATAGCACAAAAGGTAAAGAAATTTGTGTTTGATTAAATATTTATTTGTTGTAACAAAGCTCCTAAGCAATTTAGCTAATACCACTGGAAAAGCTGAATATTTCTACTGAAATGATGTCATATTTGTAAGGAAAACGTGAATGTGGGTTGTATGAGGGATGGCCTTGACCAAGCTGGTGAGCAGCATGAGGAGGTGGTGTCAGGCTGTTGTGGCTGTGTATGGTTCTTCCACATGCTACTGAGATTGCTGTTTGTTAAATCAATCAATCAATAAACTGTAGATATGTTTTGTTTCTTCAGATGTCAATCATCCAATCCAGTAAATAACACCAAACACGAGTCCGTGGCAGAATAAGCTGTTTGGCTTATTGGCTTTGGCAGAGAAAATTGAGCACGTTTTTATAGACTCAACCCTCATACTCAACTTTGCTGTTTAGCCCACAAACGTAGCACCATTAAATGAATAAACACGCTTTCCAAAAGTACACATTTTATTGCAAAGAAGCATTATTACATCAAAGAAAACATCATTAAAACACACACTTTCTGACTTTTTTTAGGCTTGCCTGTTTTCTATCCATCTATCTATCTATCTATCTATCTATCTATCTATCTATCTATCTATCTATCTATCTATCTATCTATCTATCTATCTATCTATCTATCTATCTATCTATCTATCTATCTATCTATCTATCTATCTATCTATCTATCTATCTATCTATCTATCTATCTATCTATCTATCTATCTATCTATCTATCTATCTATCTATCTATCTATCTATCTATCTATCTATCTATCTATCCATCCATCCATCCATCCATCCATCCATCCATCCATCCATCCATCCATCCATCCATCCATCCATCCATCCATCCATCCATCCATCCATCCATCCATCCATCTATCTATCTATCTATCTATCTATCTATCTATCTATCTATCTATCTATCTATCTATCTATCTATCTATCTATCTATCTATGATATATATAATTTTTTTTGGTTCCCTCAACAAACTGCAACACATGTTGGGTTACAGGCAGAGAGTTTCTTCCTCTACGATCCTCGGCTCACAGCTTCGGGACGCCGCAGGCCTGTATTTCAAAGGCCAAGGTCAAAGTGGCGTGCATTCACCAGGAAGTTATTCAGTAATGAGACCAATTAGGACGTTGCCACAAAGAGGAATTCAGTGTATCTTTTTCTCTGTCCCTCAAATTGCAACAGCAATAAAGTCTTACTTTGTCTCCTAAAGCCACATCCCCCCGTCACCAAAAAAAAAAAAAAAAACTTAGGACCAGTAAAACATCCCTGCAAATTCACTAGTTGGCTGTAGCCGCCACATGATTCTTTCCCCACAAGAGAGCAAAATGATACAATTTTTATTCTACCTTTTTATTTTGACTTCCATCAAACTCTTTCACTGTCTACTCTGCTCTGAGGCTTTCTTTAGTCTGTCTATTTCAGACTTTCTGTATTTAGTCCCTTCTACAAAGTATATTTGATTTACTACTATTGGCTCAGTGTTTTATATAAAAGATCACACGCATACACAGTAAATATATCCATGTGATCTGTTTAACAACAAACATCTGCCCATTCTATTCAGGAACTAGTCAAATCTGAAGTCAAATAAGTAAAAAAACAACAACAACCATACGTAAACCTAAAGGCAGGCTTAAATTGAGCTGGAGGATCCTGCCGGAACATAATCCGGGACCTCTGTTATTTTGACAGGGTGCGTTCCGCTATTTTTTTTGCTTGAATCTGGTAACTCTCAGGCTTGCTAGCAATAAAGTTATGAACAAATTTGACTGCTGTAAGCATTCCTGAATTACTTACTTTGCTTCAAAAATTTGGAACATATCAGGCTATAACCCAATAATTTTTAGTCAGGTC
>JBBPBX010020037.1:11209-22320 GCA_038048925.1 Garcialebias charrua | reverse complement strand
TTTTACTTTTTATACTCTTTTTTTATACTAGTATGCAAAAACTCAGGACAGTATTATGTTCATTAAATGTTTAATGTTTTAGTTTTAGAGTTGGTGTAAATTTTCATACTCTTATACCACTATGCAAAAAACTCAGGACAGTGTTAGTTTTACTATTTTATGCTTATGTCTATTATTATATGTTTCAGTGTTTCAATGTTTAGATGTTTACTGTTGCACCGAGGGACTGAGAGAAACGCAATTTCGGTCCTGTGTATGTCCTGTACAGTACATATTGCAGATCTGACAATAAAGTTGACTTTGACTTTGACTTTGACTTTGACTTTGAGATTCATCAGAGGTTATCTTCCGTAGTTTGGATATTGATTGAAAACATCATGACGGGGTGTTCTGCACCTCTCTGGTGGAGGTAAAGATGTGAAAGCAATTTTAAGCAACTAGTGTTGCTTTTTCACAGCACAGCTACACCTTTATAGCCATTTTTAACAAAAAGATCAGTTACATAAAATATAATTATTATTAGCCTATAGTATACAACTCATTTTCTGTTTCGTGACATATGTACTCGTTACTCAGTTTGCAGTAACCATGGGCTTGTACTTCCCCCTACATTTCCTGTGTCATTCACTGAAGACACACCTGATCTGTCTGCTCCTTCTCTCTCATTATGGCCTCCAGTTGCTCTGTGTACCAGGCGGCTGCAGAAAAATAATATTTGCCTTCTGACTGTGTTTGCCAGCTGCTGCAGACATCTCGAAGGACCAAGAGACTCACTCATCAGCATCACGAGGTCAAACGCACATTTCACCCATGCGAACTAGTCAACAAAGTTTATACAGATTGAACACTGCAATTCATATGATGTGCTTGATTTATTTGTTTTTATTACCCAACAGTTGGGTGATGCACTAAAAAAGAATTTACATCACAGCATATCAGTTACTATAGCAACCTGACTGTCATTTTCCACTCCTGAGTTAAAGTTGGACCGCAGTTCTGTTATTCGTGGAAAATCTGAGATCAGGTGGCACTTGATACCTGTTTAAACAGCGTTGTCATCACAACGTCTGGCTGCTTTTCCATCTGGACATGGATGAATAAGAATGTGTCTTTATCGCTCCAGTGTATCTCATCTTCCTTTTTGTAAATGCTCGAAAGCACCTAGTTTGTGCTTTATAGATGGTGGAATATAAAAAAGTCTGTATGCATGTGCAGGGCCCTTCTTTTTAAAAAGAAAAAGTTATATTGTACGTTTTAATTCTCGAATGAGTCTGTTTCATGTTGGTGGGACGCTGTATACAGGACTGTTCAGGGGTCAGATGGTGGGGGTGGGTGGGTGACGAATGACTTGAAGTGTATCTGTGTCTCTGTCAAAGAGCCTTATTGACGAGTTGTGTGAAGTGGAGTCAGCTAAACAAGAGGGGGCATTCTCTTCACTCAGCATGTCACAGCATGGTGAGACATGGAACTGTATGTTCGCCCATATGCACCGCCCTTCGCACCCGTTCCATTACATAACCCACAGTTTCTCTGGAGAACAACAAAATAGACTCTATCAGACAGAACATTGTCAGTTCATCCAACACCATCCTGTCATGTACCTCTACAATAACCACTGCTGTTTTTGACCAGTTTGATCTCGTCTCACTGCCTCAACTCACCAAGGTGGTTCAGCAGATGAAACCAACAAACTGTTCTCTGGACATCATTCCCTCTAAAATGTTCAAACAATGCTTTGATGTAATTGGTCCTTCTGTTTTGTCATTTATCAACAGCTGTCTAACTTCAGGTTATGTGCCATCTGCTTTCAAACATGCTGTGGTCAGGCCTCTTCTAAAAAAACCAGGCCTAGATCCTACAGCTCTCTCTAATTTCAGGCCAGTTTCCCATCTGTCATTTCTATCAAAGGTCCTAGAAAAGATTGTTTTTATTCAACTTCAATCTTTTCTAGAACTCAACAACCTGTTTGAAAAATTTCAGTCAGGTTTTCGAGCTCGTCACAGCACTGAATCTGCACTGCTCAAAGTACAGAATGACATTCTTCTGTCTCTGGATGCAAAAAACCCTGCACTGCTGGTGATGTTAGACCTCTCAGCAGCTTTTGACACCGTCGACCATCAGGTACTAATCAACCGCTTGTCTCAGCAGGTTGGCCTCCAGGGAGCTGTGCTTGAGTGGTTCAAATCTTACCTGTCTGGGAGAACTTTCTCTGTCATGATAGGCGATCTGTCCTCCTCTTCATCAACCCCTCTGACCTCCGGCGTACCACAGGGATCTATTCTAGGGCCAGTCCTCTTCTCTCTTTACATGCTGCCATTAGGATCAATCATCACACGTCATAACCTGTCTTTTCACATGTATGCAGACGATTTACAAATCTATCTGCCAGTCACTCCCAACCCCTCACTCAGTTCAAACACTCTTGTCAACTGCTTAAATGACATTAAGCACTGGCTCTCTCAAAACTTCCTCCACCTAAACACAGATAAAACTGAATGCATTTTGTTTGGTGCACCTGATGACACCAGCAACATCCTTCCCTGTCCCAGTGTTGGTTTTCCCCTCCCCCACTTCAACTCGGTGGTCAGAAATCTTGGAGTGCAGTTTGACTCCAATTTAAAGTTTGATAAACAGATCAGTTCTGTTGTCAAGACCAGCTTTTTCCAACTCCGTCTGCTCTCCAAAGTCAAGTCATTTCTTAGTCGTGGTGATCTGGAGAAGGCCATCCATGCCTTTGTGACCTCCAGACTTGACTATTGTAATGCTTTGTATCTTGGCATTAATCAATCCTCCATCTCCCGTTTACAGCTTGTACAGAACTCTGCCGCGCGCTTTTTGACCAACACACGAAAATATGAACACATCACTCCTGTCCTGTCCTCTCTACACTGGCTCCCAGTTCAGTTCAGGATACAGTTCAAGTTGCTGCTGTTTGTTTTCAAAGCTCTGAATGGACTTGCTCCCCTCTACATCTCAGAACTTCTGAAAGTCCATCAGCCTGGCAGGGACCTACGATCTGCCAGTCAACACCTGCTGGAGGTGCCTCGCTCGAGGTACAAGCAATGGGGAGACCGGTCATTTTCTGTTGCCGGCCCAAAAGCCTGGAACAGCCTCCCCCTTGAGCTGCGTGCCNAGCGCCTTCTATGGCTGCTCACTGCACCGCCTGGTAGGTGGTTGGGTTAAATGCAGAGACGAATTTCGTCTGTGTATGGGAAACATACGCAGATGACAAGCTTAGACAATTATTATTATTATTATTAAAATGGGGCGTCTCCTTGATATTCTTACCTGGACAGGGATCCCTTCTTACACCCTCACCCATCTTGCTGTGGCTCAGCCAAGATAAAGACTGCTAAATAATAATGTTTACACTGCCCAAGTGGCTAAAGGCTATGGGACTGAGGATGACTACAGGATTACAGTATCACAATGATAACGTTTTAAACTCTATACAGATACTAAGCAAAATATTCAATACCGGGTACATATTATGATACTGCAAGAAGAATAGTTGTAAAATGTGTGCAGACATCACCCTGATAGTCTTACCTAATAGCTGCAGATGCAGCTGTTGTAGACTCACTGGCCTCAAAATAATGCAGACTCTAAAAATCCCCAGGAACATAAATATAGAAAGATAAACTGATCTGACGAGCTTCTGGACTGGGCTGCGGGTTATTTAAAACCTCTGACCTATTTAAAAAGCTGATGCAAACGCTGTCTCGTCTCGTCTTCTGAAATCAGAGACGCAACTACGTCAACTTCTAGCTTACTATAAAGAAATATATAGAAAGCATGTCAGAGGAGCAGAGAGACAGTCTGTTAAGGGTGAGACTCTCTGCTGTCGATGAGCTCTGCGGTTCTTGAAGAGAAGAAAAAGAGTTGCAAATAATTTGTCCACATGAGGAAGAGCCGTCAAAGTCAAAGCATGAACTTCATTTGTAGAAATTGTGCTTTTTTATGTACACACAGTAAATTAAAGGTTCATGAAGGAATAGTTCGACTTTTACGTTACAGTTTTAAACTCAACACTTTTCTTGGAAAATGACGTAGTTGTAGCTATTTTGGTCAAATTCTGTAAAAGTTATGCGTGATTGCGCATAATTATGTAATGGTAAATGGAATTTTTCATTCATTCAACCTTTATTTAGTCAGGTAAATCTTATTGAACCTCATGGGCTACTCTGGTTTCCTCCCACAGACCAAAAACATGCATGTTAGGCTGATTGGTAACTCTAAATTGTCCATAGGTGTAAGTGAGAGAGTGAATTATTGCTTGATTCATTTGTCTCTATGTGTCTATGTGATGGACTTGTGACTTGTCCAGGGTGTCCCTGTCCCTTGCCTCTCGTACAGTGACTGCTGGATATGAGCAGTGACCCCCCGTGACCCAAAACGTAAGAATGTAATGATCTCAGGGAACCCAGATTCTATGAGACTAAGGTGAGACAAGACTCCAAGACGTGGAGGGTTAACAGTGCTTTATTTACAGTGAGATATAATATGCAACAATATAGAAGGTCTCTGGAACCCTGGGGAGCAAGGAGAAGGGTCAGGTAGTTTCTCCTCGATAAGCAAAGATCTGAATGTGTTTTCCTTTCCTTACAGTTTGGTAGGACTGAACCAAGCGGGGAAGGTGGCCCAAGAAGTTCCAGAGCGAGGACACAGGGAGACGCAGGCGTGGCAGGCAAGTGACTGGAGGGCAAGGAGGCAGTAGAGGCAGTCCATCAGGGGTATGGCTTTGGTCACGGGAGATCAGGGTCCAAAATGGCTGGAGCAGGAGGACTGCAACATGAAGACAACAAGGTTAATGGAATGTCTAGTACACAAATAGGCCAGAAGCATAAATACCGATTGGCATCTTAATTCTCCAGCGGAGAGTTGAACTCATCTGCAGCCTTAAATACTCCTGGGTCTTCATCAGGGGAATGGGCCAAGTGTTGCTTGTTAGGTACCATCTTGGAACTCGGAGGCTACAGAAGGCTGAACTCTCACAAATACGGTAAGTGGATATAGATAATGGATGGAAGGATGGACGGACGGATGGATGGACCAACTGATGGATGGATGGATGGATGGATGGATGAGTATGACTCAGCTACTGTAACGCCAAATTTTAGTTCAACATCTATAAAACTGACTGCATTGTAGGGATCGTTGTGTTTTCCAAGGTTGATAGCTGCAGCTGCCATTTTGAATAAGGATGATTCCAGCGCTTAGTTGATGTGCAGCCAATGATGTTCAGATGTGGGTGTTTGCCTTCTCAGTATTTCAGTGAAATTCACCCTTTGGCTCAAGGGATATTTTGCTAACAGAGAGAGTTGACTCCAGCAGTTCTTGCTAAAATTTTAAAGATCTCCTGCAGCCTGTGGTTGCTCACAGTATGTGTTGGGAAGGACTTTATACCACAGCGAGATTTAACTCAATATCTGTATTATGCACTGATTTTTAGCCACTTCCATTTGTGCAGTGGTTGATTAGCTGTGGAGGCCATCTTAAATAGGATTGACTCCATCAGTTGTAGATGTACGTCTCATGACGTTTGATTAAAAAGTCACGTTTTCCCAAAAACCCTTAACAATCTGAATATGTAGTTTGAAATTACTCACTGATACAAACTACAACACATCTTTTTAGAACTGTACGGGTAAACGAACGCGAGCAACAGCAGCACAATGAGGCCTCGCGTTGCAGTGTAACAGTAGTAACCGTGTTTCCATCCATTTTAATTGCGAAATTTGAGCTACCTCGCAAATATGTAAATACAAATTAATGCAGATCAAAAGTGTTTCCATCTGCTGGCTTGAAGCGCTTCTTCCAAGCCGCACACAGCGTCATTACGTCAGACGTCAGCGTCATTACGTCAGACGTCAGCGTCATTACGTCAGACGTCAGCACTGCGCATGTCTACAGTAAACAGGAAGTAGCAGTTGAAAACAGAACCCGGCCACACATCTCATCAAAATGGAGAGAATATTTCAGGTACGTGTTGCTATCGGGCGAGTTGTATTTATTCTGTCATGCCAACTAGTTTTAGCGATGTTACATGTTGTCCGGAGCGGAAACAGCTGATCAGTCACGTGACGTGAATTTTCGCTACGGCAGCACGAGTCGGCAAATGTGTTTCCATCTGTCATTTTGCGCAGCTGCTCATTTTCGCTGATCCCAAAAACCACCTCAAGCGAGCGTAAAAACTTTTTAGCGTAATTCAGGAAGTAACCTCGCAATTTGCCGTTTCCATTAAGCTTTTCTGCTGCGCTATTTCAAATTGCGCAGCTAGAAACCTTGATGGAAACACGGCTGATCTCTGAGTGAAAGGAGCTTTTGTGTGAGTTTTGTGCCTCTGAGCTGATGGAAAGTGAGCAGGATATAACGAGTGCTGCTTTACAGCCTGTTGACTGACAGAAGCCTCCAGGCCGCAGACAGAACGGGTAACGTAACCAAAGGGGGGTGTAGATAAAAGTAAATGATGGGTATGAAGGTGCACATTGAGGTTTGGAGTTGAAAATTGGGGCGTTAGACAAAAAAGAAGACAGACAATGACGCAAGGTGGGGTGGACAGAGGTGGGAGGTGAAACTGAGTAAAATACAAAAACAACTGTGTGAAAAGTTGGTAGGAAGAGCTGCGACTGAAGAGGGACAAGAGGAGGCAGAGTCATAAATCTGTAGGTGAAAGAGACAGAGGCCATAAAAGCTGTCCTCAGAATGAATTGCTGTGAAATAAACTCTTCAGCCCCGTCAGTATTTTGTAGCTTTGACGTCAGAGCCTCTCAGAAGGAGTGAGAACAGTAAATATCAGGCCAGCTTTAAAAAAAGGTTTGGGAGGATTAGCCCTAACAAAGGACACCTGCTTACCATAGCTGCTGCGAGGGGTGGGGAAAAAAAGCTATTTACTGGAAGGCAAACACACACACACACATTCACACACACACACACACACACACACACACACACACACACACACACACACACACACACACACACACACACTCTCTTTGAAGAGTTATTATATCTAAACTAGTGGACTTTGTTCTCCTGCTGAACAGAGGAAGGCCCCTCCAGCAGTGCAGATAAGACTAGAGGGGCCTCTGTCCCGTTGTGATCATAAGACTATGCAATAAAAACAGTTCTTGAATACCTATACATATCCATTTATTTATTTAAGCCCAATCTCTTATGCACCTGAGTGACTGCAGAGGCTCGGTGTTGCAACTCAATCTGATCTGGCTGCTGTGCTCAACTGCCTGTGACCAAAGGAAGTACCGGTAGTTCTGTGCAGCACAAATATGTGATTTAAGATCCGGTTGGGCAGGTGCACTGTTAAAAAAAGGATGACAAATATGAGGTTTCACCCATTTTGACCACATTTTGCATTTAATAAACACATTTATAAAGAAAAATATAATTCAAAGTCATAAGAGCTGTAAAAATGCATTTTCTTCATTTTTTTAATTTGACTTTTTATGCTTCCAACACAATTTTTGCAGCGCTGATTGTTTAGGGGTGATGTACCGGTAATTCTAACTCTTCAGGATTTTTTTAAAAATGTGCTAGAAAACAGCAAATGCTTCTAACTTTTGTTGGGGAGTGGTGGTATAGCGGTTAAAGATTGTGGGCCTGTGATCGGAGGGTCGCCGGATCAACTCCCCGGACCGACAACATCAAAATGTGTGTGGGATAGGTGAAGTACCCACACCTGCCTCCATCCTCATTTGCCCCAATCTGGGCCCTTGAGCAAGGCCTTAACCGCCACTATCTGCTCCCCTGGGCACCCTAGATGGCAGCTCTCTGCTCCACACAGAGGGCTGTGGTAGCTCGTTGGCATCAGGAAGGGCATCTGACATAAAAACTACTGCCAAGTCTTTGTGCGAGTTAGTTTGCTGCGGCGACCCCTGAAGGGAGCAGTCAAAAGAAGAAAAACAATTCTAACTTTTGTTTATTACTAAATTCAGTTTTTGACCAGTTTTGGAAATCCTGTTAAAGTTCAGAACATCTCAGCACATCCCATTTGCTCATACACTCGATTCCCTTCCTTAAAATGACTCAGTCAACTCTCATCCTTTACAGCTTACGTCATTCTTTTCATACGAAAAGAGAAGAACTCTACCTTTTCACTTTTAACCTGGTGTATCTGATTTCATCATTCTCCCTCTGACTGTTTACATCTGGATCTTATTTTACTGACTCGATATCCATCACTCCTGAGGATGTTCAAAGTTTACTCAAAGATCTAAAGTAAACAAGTGGTATGTCGAAGTCCCTCAAACAATTTGAATAGTGAATGTTTGTAGTTTACGAGATGAGTGTTTTTTCTGGACTGGATTTGAACAAGGAATGCAAATAAAGTGGGTAGGAGTTACACTGTGTAGAAAAGAGAGGAGTTTTTTTTTTCTTGACCGAGGCAGGGCAGAGTGACGGATCCTTAGAGGAGGGAGCAATATTATCCACCACCAGGTGTAATGACAGAACCAGAGGGGGGCCAATAGTGTCCTTGCCCACCATACATTAATCTTTGGCCACCCCATTCCTTTGTGGAAATTATCAATTTAAGCAATATAAAACAAAAAAGCGTAGTTTCCTCAAATGATAGGGGTGGCCGGTTTACATGTATGCATGGTGGTGGACAACTTGGATTTTGATGTGGCAACCCAATTTTCAAAAGCAAACTTTCTTATGCTAAGTTAGATGCAGCCACACACCAAAAAGGAAGTTTGCCCATTGCTTATGTTTCAAGTTATCTGGCTGACAAGGTTTACATATGGTGGCAGCCATCTTGGAAGTGGATGTTGCAATGTAATTTTTGAAAGGAAACATTCTTACACCTATGTAGCTACACACCAAAATGGAAGAAATTACGTAATTGGTGGCAACAAAACTCTGCTGATTTCACTCATTTATTACAAATTATGCAGTAGACTTTTACAACCATGAACCCTGAGAGCTGTGTCCGTTTCTTGACACAAAGTTGAGCTGATGCCCTTTGGGGATTGGACTTATCTCTGATCTTTGTGGTGTTCATGGTTTGGGAATCTTGAGTTCTTGTCTCAGCTATATTCAAGTGTTGTGGTTCTGTCAGTTTCTGGCCTTCAAAGTGCACCGGAGCAGTTAGCAGCTAAATTCAATGCAGCCAGGAGCTTCTCCAAATCTGAGACTACGGTTCTCAACTAAAATGTGGAATCTAAAAAAGTTAAGACTGGTCCTCTGGCCATTCAAAAAGCAAAACAAAACAATAAAAAAAATTGTAAAAACGTTTTGTCTTTCCTCCAAAAGACTTCTTCAGTCTGAGGTGCTGTATTCAGCTCAGTCTATATATAGCACCTTCTTACAGTGGATCAACCAGTTGGCTGATGACAGCCAAAACCAGCTGCTCACATGATCAAGGAGGACCATCAGCCTAACGATGGATCATTAGCATCCTGATGGTTGTTTGCTATTCACAGAGGGCTGAGTGATACTAGCAATAACAGCATTGTAAGAGGGGGACAGTTGAGAAGATCGTCGGCACCTCCTTCCCCTCACTGCAGGACTTACACAGCAACCGCCTCACTCGGAAAGCCCTCTGCATGGCAGGTGATCCCACACACCCACTACACAGCTGCTTCAGCCTGTTGCCATCAGGGAGGAGACTGAGGAGTCTCCAGGCTCGAACCAGCAGACTGAGAGACAGCTCTGTTCATCAGGCAGTCAGGATGCTAAACACTCTGCCTGCTCTGCCCCCCCTCCCATTTGAACTGCCTTAACACTAAAAACTTTCTCACACATTACCACACAACACAAAGATTTTAACACTGGACTCTGTGTCATCAAACGGGTTATTCACTAAACTCTCGGTCATGTGCTCATTCAGTTTGCACTACTTCTCATATTTGCACTAATGTTTGTATTACATCACTGCCTATAGTCATAATACTGTTTACATTCTCTGTTTACATACTACTGGTTACATTCAATGTTTACATTTATTAATACTGTTTACATTTATTACTACTGCTTACATTTATTACTACTGTTTACATTTACACTACTTTTATATCTACACCACTGCTGATACATATACAGTATTCTCTGACCAGCCTTATTTAAGGATGCCCAATGTGCCTTACTGCATATGCCACTTTTGCCTCTATAACAACATCAACTACTACCTCATACATATACTGTGTACATTAACTCATATGCTGCTTTGCCATCATTTATCATTTCATGCCTACTGGTCAGAAAAGCCCATTCTAACAAACAAAGTGGCCCATGAGCCACCAGTTGATAATGAAAATTGTAGCAGGTATTGCGGCTCTGGACACATTTAATTTAGTGAACGAAGGGACAGAAATGGCTCTTTTGATCCTAAAGGTTGCAGACCCCTGTTCTAGAATATTATGGCATTTAAAAAACAACATTGCTGACAGGCAGCAGCTCTGTAGAGTTTAGCTACCTGTGGCAGCTAGCTGGTTACTTTGCATGATAGCAACTAACAAACACGTAAACACAGAGTTTATTAACCTTACCTTAAGCTATATCTTGTAATTCAACCTCTATAAATAAAGGTTGAATGAATGAAATTCTGTGAAGTTTCAGACATCGAGGGAGAATCGACCCGGAACCAGAAGTACAGATACGCTGCGTCAAGACCTCTTTTTTGTTCGACTGCCCCCTAGTGGTCTTGATTGAATAATTTTGAGACAAATCTAACAGGCTTCATTAAAAAAAAAATACTCAACCAAAAAACAGGAGGTTCAATCAAAAAAAATTACTCAACAAAAAAACAGGAGGTTCAATCAAAAAAAAATTACTCAACCAAAAAACAGGAGCTTCAATCAAAAAAAAAAACTTAGACTTTTCTTTGATTGATTGAATACTACTTTTTTTGATTGAATACAGGGAACCCCCGACCTACGAACGAGTTTGGGACCTAAGAACCGTTCGCAGCTCGATCCGTTCGTAGGTAGGGGGTGAAAATTATATTAAAAAAAAAAAATTATTCATTCATTCATTCATTCAACCTTTATTTATCATGCTAACGGAGCGCGCGCACACATTAAATGTACAGTAGTGTACTGTAATGTTAAACATTGCTATTCACATTTACAGAATAAATAAAAATATATTTTCTT
>JBBPBX010020036.1:0-34982 GCA_038048925.1 Garcialebias charrua | reverse complement strand
GCTAAGTCTGGTCCTCTGGACAAGAGGACCAGACTTAGCTTTTTTAGACAGTACTGTATACCATTTTAAGAATTTCAAACTTATCATTCAAATACCAACAGTTATTGAACTAACACATAAAAAGTCTACTGGGATTATTAACAATCGCTGCTCTGATCTTGTTTCAGAAATTGTGACAGCTTGGACAAAGCAAAGCAAGCAGGGGAAATGGTTACAATATGTTCATGTCACCTCTGGTTTGTTCAGCTGTCAGGGTGGGTTGTTGTGCAGGAGCTGAGGCCATGTCTGCAGAGGAAAACAAACAAAAATATTTATAATCCACATTCATTCAACCTTTATTTAGGCAGGTTAATCTCATTGAGCCTCGAGGACTCATTTACAAGAGAGACCTGGTTACAAACTAGAGAATGATGACAACAGCAACAGTAGAGTTTCCTTGAACAATCAACAATAGACAAACATAAGAGAGAAATACAGTTGTTTTTACAAGTTAAAACAAAGATATCAAATTAGCAAAACGGACAGATTATAAGCAATAACTAGATTATTATTATAAGTAATTACAATTATATATATTATATTATAATTATGAGTAATGACTAGATTATAAGTAACAACAACTAGGTTGTTACAAAGAGCTAGACTGAAGAGTTTATTTATGTTGTGTGACATCTGCTGTCTTGTACATAAAAAAAACTAGGCTGAAATTAATGCAGCACTTCTTAACCATAACAATAAAAATAATTTAATGCGCAAAAACGACAAAAAACACGCCATGAACCAATAAAAACGAAACCGTTGTGTTCATTATGACTTCAGCTAAAAATTTCTTCAAACACGAGTCTACGTCAACGATAGATGTAATATATATATATATTAAAGACAGAATAAACTACTGAAATACAGTATATAAATAAAAATACGTTTGTTTACCTCACCACTGATGAAAAGACACCCAACCCAAGCTGTACCGTAAAGTGACGCTTTACGACAGTTTTTGCGCCCCGCAGGCGCGTTCTCCTTTGCGACTGACGCTGACGTAAAACGTAAACACCTCGCGAAGCGTTTATTTGTCGAAAGCTCAACAAAAATGTATTTAACGTTTAAGATAACGAGAAAGACAACAGTTATTTTAGCACATAATTTTTGTTTATGGTATTAACAGACAGGTTTGGCTCAAGAGGTAGATTTTTTTTCTTTTTGAACTTGTCCACGTAGCCCAAAATAAACTAGTTCAGCGTCGATGGAGCAGAAGCTCGCCGAGTTCAGAGCCAGACGACGGGTTGAAAAGGTTGAAATGAGTGAAGCTGCGGATCTTCAGTTCACAGAACAGACTGCAGCAGAGGCAGCTGTTCAGTCTGACAGTAGTCAACAACCAGAGAAGACAGAAACTAACCAAACTGCTGCTCACAGCTCCCAAAACCGGGTAAGGAAACGCCACCGCAGTAGTTTCAAGTTGGATATTCGTGCTCCGCAGTGTGAGCGGCGTTTAGCTCAAGGTTGATCCGATTTACGAACGCTAATGTCGGCCAGCGGTTCTCCACCTCGGCCCAAGCGCTCGAAGGTTCACTTAGGGACTGTCAACAAATTACCGAACCAAACACTTCTGTCAAACAAATGTTAATAAATGCCATGAATTCTGACCAACTACCTAATTGTCAGTGCGAATTCATGCTTTTACATGAGACACAATATGTTCTATTAAATTTTAAAGTCATATACAATATTTTAAATAATTTTAATAATAAATAATATATTTTCTTCAATAGTTTCCAAGTCATGTGACCTGTTGACTCAAAATCACTTTGAAATAATTCCACTAGTCTCTATAAATGAGGCACAGTCATTTGTTTTCTATTTTAAGTCATTTTACAATTTTAAACAATTTTTTTGTCAAAATTGAGGGTTTTTCTTCTAGCTTCCAAGTCATGTGACCTGTTGACTCAACATCACTGTGAAATAATTCTACTAGTCTCTATAAATGAGGCACAGTCATTTGTTTTCTATTTTAAGTCATTTTACAATAAAAAAATTTTTTTTACAAGAATGAGTTTTTTTTTCAATAGCTTCCAAGTCATGTGACCTGTTGACTCAACATCACTGTGAAATAATTCTAGTCTCTATACAGGTAGTCCCCGATTTACGAGCGAGTTCCGTTACAACGAGGCGCTCGTAAACCGGAAATCTCGTAATTTGGAACGGCCGCCACGCTTCTCGTAAATCCGGAATTTCGCTCGTAAATTGGAACGGTTTTGCTAGCGCGACTACGAACACTCGTTTTTCATCGAAAAACTGCTTATGAGTGCATAAAAATGATCGGAAACGTGTGTCCACATGTTTAGCTAACGAACTGTGGTGAAAAAACACAGGAAAACTCAGTATTTTTTGCGTTTTTTCCAAAAATTCGCCAGCTCGTAAGTCCGGAACCTCGTAGATCAGAGCGCTCGTAAATCGGGGACTACCTGTAAATGAGAAAGGCTGAGTAAATAAAAATCAGAGGCCTCTAAACGCCGTTGGTTTGCTTTTTTTATGTAAAATGTGTTGGCAATCAGACGTCTTTATGTTATTTGTTGTAAATGAATTTGTCCTGCTAGTTGACAGCCAATGTCTTTCCTTTGTTTTTATAATTTTCAGGAAAGTGGAGACTGGCTGCTGGATAGCTCTCTGGGAAGATGGTTGGCTTCCAGACAGCTCGTCATCTCAAACCTTATTTTGCTCAAAGTGCTTCTGTGGCTGGTTCTCCTGGGTCTGTTCGTCGAGCTGGAGTTTGGCCTGCCCTTCTTCGTTATCTCCCTCTTCTACTGGCTTTATGAAGGACTCCGCAGCCCGGCACCCCGAAAACCCGGAGAACTGAGCGCGTACTCCGTCTTCAACCCAGACTGTCAGCCTCTCCTGGGCTCCCTGACTGCTGAACAGTTGGAGGGGGAGATGGGTTACAGACCCCTGGCTAACAGATGAAGTGTTTGCAATTTGCACGGTTAAAGTTGGGAAAGTCGTTTGAAAATGTCAGTTAACATAACGTTAATTTTGCTACTTATGTTTACTGTAATAAATTAAAACTAGCATATCTGTGGTTTGTTTCTGTTTCTCCATCTCCAACTTCTACCGGTTACCAGTACGGTAGTTGGGTCGTGGCTCTCCAGCTCCTCCTCTGGGGGGATCCCAGGCCAGAGAGGATACTGTACTGTATACAGGAACATCTAAAGAAATTAGAATATCACAAAATATTTAAATATTTTTGTCAATCACTTCAGAAAGCGAAACTGGTATACTGTATTACATAATCTCATTACACACAGAGTGAAATATTTCAAGCCTTTATTTTTTGTAATTTTGATGATTATGATCAGACATATACCGTAATGAAAACCCAAAACTCAGTGTCTCAGAAAATGTAAATATTGTGGAAAAAGTTCCATATTGGAAACTCATGAACACTGCACAGACGAATCCTAGACATGAGCTACAAATGTTGCATTCCTTAAAGAGCAACTAAACACAGGCTGAGAAGGTACTTCCTCCCCCTAAGCAGATTCAAAATCACAATCAAAATGGGCGTGTCGAGAGACAAGGAGGGGTGGAGGTAAAATCAAACCTCTAGCCAACAACATACACCAAGCAACAACAAAGGATAAACATGTAGATGTATTTATCTATTCCACCCTTTCCATCCAAAACCAAAGGCTTAAAAAATGGAAAAAAAGTGACAAATAAAACCGCTTGTCAGGAGTGAAATGTGGCACTTCCATATAAGGTATGAATGCTGCAGGACCTTCTCATCTCTGCAGGGGATTGGCTCTGCTTGAACCACCTTTGTGATGTCAGAGTGTACAAGACACGTCAGAGTGAACGTCCTTGACCAATAAGAAAATTAAGGTGCAATTCCTCTGTTCAACCCCTTAGGGGTCACCGTAAACACGTTTTTAGACCGGGGTTTAGTTGCTCTTTAAGTCAAGTCTCTCCTGAATCCGAGACATTTGACTTCTTGTGTGACTATTTCCAGTGGAACATGCCCAGAAAACCTGCAGGAGGCATCCTAGACCATCTCGACTGACTCAATGCAGAGCAGCTTCAAGCTTCCCCTGGTGGACGGATCTCCTCACCCTATCTTTAAAGGTTCAGTATGCAGTTTCTGTAGAACTGCAGCAGTTAGAAATATTTTCAACAGGCAAAGCATTCTGATCCCTCCCCCTCAGAGCCATATGTGGCTCTGCCCCCTTGTGGTCTGTTGAATTTCAAATTCAAGCTCTGTTTTTATTGGCTGATTCAAATTCAAGCTCTGTTTTTATTGGCTGGTTACAAACTCTGTTTTTATTGGCTGGAAAATGGCGGGTCACCTTTTCTTTTTAGAAATGCTTATTTACCACCTGGAGAAGCAAGGGGACAATATTTTTTTTTATAATTTTTTCAGAGATTACCTGGCTAACATCAGTCTGTCAGGAGGTAGTGACAGAGTGAAGAAATATGTTCATAAAAAAAGCTACATACTGCAGCTTTAAAGCTGAACTGGTCACCTTACAAAGGAAGCTTATTTTGGCTTCTTGTATTGAGGATCTCATTCTTTCAGTCATGATCCATGCTATTTATGCTGTTCCACATATGTTCTAAGTAAACAACTGTGCATTTAACAACTGTGGTTTAAATGCACTTCACAGCGCAGCATTCGTTAAAGGGATTAAAACCTGCAGTGAGATATTGTCTGAAGGTGTTGTTTGAGATTTTTATTAATGAAAAGTGCGGTATAAATTGAATTCATTATTATTATTGTTTATTTGTACCATTTATCACTGTGTCTGTTCCATTAATTGTTCAAAGCCCTGCTTTATCTTGTTTATCATGTCATAGTTCTCGGAACCTTTTTCAGCTTTGTGGCTGATTTCACCTTAACAGACTGATGATTATTAATATTGTCATGATGAATACTTGAGAAAAATGAGAAGCCATCACATTACAGGTCACAGAATTTAAAATCAGGGTGTACTTTTTAACATTATCCGCAGATTTTTGTTTAACTTAGCGAAAAGCTTTGCAGGCAGCTTGATGTAAAATGAAAAGGTTCCCTCAATAAGACATTTTCTTATCTCGTGGGGCAAAAATGTATAGATTTTCTTATAAAACGCCCTACAAACGCTATGTCGAGAATTGCACCCCCTGTGGCGGGAACGCGCATGGCTGCACTTCTCGGCATACGGGCAGAAAACTTCAGGGCCACCGTACTCAGGACGCTTGAGGTTTTTTTTTTTTTAAGCAAGAGACTTCACTCCCCACTACTTCCGCATTGGTTCAAATACCGCTTTACTGCCAAGCTGGTTTCTGTTTACCTTTCACCTGAATGAACGAAGCACCTTTTCACCTGAATGAACGAAGCACCTTAAAAGATTAGAAGAGATAATTACGGTAACTCGTGTTTCCGGCATTTTGAAGCATTTTAGACTTGTAAGCAAACGCAACAACTAGCTACTCTGCTAGCTAAGAGTATTTTTAAACCGTCTTGCTAGTCCGTCTCGGTCCAAAGGTTTGACATATTTCAATAAACTGCTGTGACTACTCTTCTGTGTCATCACCTGTAAGTACCATTCATCCAGTTCCGATTATATATAGTCAATGTTATTATAATTGCTGTGATCAAGCAGTCCACAAGCATTAGCATTAATGCTAATGTTCACTAGCTTTTTGCTGTTTAATCAAGATTATTAATGTACTGAGTCAGCTGGGAAGTAAAGTGGGGTTATAAAAGCAGGTTTAACGTTTTGTCATTTACAGTTGCTTTTACATTAATACTTAACGTGCAAACAAACAAGAGAAAAATAACAATGTATTTAGTGGTATTTGTTAAGACTGCTTAAACACAGTCAAAAGAAGCAAACTGAGTGGAAATTCTCTTTTAGTGTACAGTATTTAAAGTGTAATGATTGTCTTTAAACTTTGCTATAAAGGCTTGGGTTACCACATTATGTTAAAAATAATGAGGTAGCTGCTTTAATATACAATAATAATGTATAATAAGTCTGGAGAATGTAGTTAAAAATGCCAAGTCAATGTTTACATTTAAGAAAATGATCAAAACAAATGTGTTAAAAAAATATATATGAAATAGCGTAATGTGTATTGTATTAGTTAGAAAATGTGTATTGTATTAGTTAAAAAATTAGAAAGAGTTAGTCATTTTGTACTGTTGGTTGAAGATTATTATTGTTTAATCTGATTGTTGGAAAAAGTTGGTTGAAGATTATTATTGTTTACATGGTTGATTATTATTGTTTAATCTGATTGTTGGAAATAAGTGGCAGATATAATAAGATTTATTCTTCTTTCTGCTACCTTTCATTTTTTTAAAATTTTTTGTACATTATCATTTATGAGATTGTCTTGTATTGTTTCTTTCGTAAAAAAAAACGAACACATTTAATAAACATAAACAATAAGTAGGGTGTTCTTTTATTTATTTATTTTGCATTAATTTGGCATAAGGGGCATTACTGGCGAGACTTCCTGCTCAACAAGATTCTCTGATCCGGGCTATGACCTCAACGACCCAGCTGTTGTACGAGCTGAACCGCACGATGGGAGCAGCGGTGGACAGCCGCGGACCTGCGGTGCGTTTTGGGACTCGTTTACAGCCGACCCATCAGGGCACAGATGGGGATTTGTAGCTCGGAACCTCACATGATTCGGATTTGGACCTGAACAGCACCTGGACTCAAGGCTGCAGTCAAAAGTACACTGTAGCCTGGCCTGAAAATAAATAAAGCGACTAATCTAATCGGGACTCTGAGCAACCTTGAAAAGAAGGCTGACTGCAAACTTCTCCTGGAGTGAAAGCTGTTGAGAACTCGCTGCCCCCCTCCCCCCAGAGGTCTCCGTGTGCATTCAGATGGAGCCGAGCTGAGGCCATCTACAGACTGTGCTTATCTGAAATGATTACTCACGGACTATCTCCCTGCTTGCCATGAAATGCAACATGTCTTGTCTTATTCGTGCTAAAAGCTGGTAGAGTTTTTTCGACTTTATCATAGAGTGTCCTAAGACAAAATGTGATAGATTCTTTTTTTGAATACCAATGATTACCCGACTGTATGTTCCTTTTTCCATATCTGATTGTTGGTGGCGCGGTTTTATACTGCTTCGGCTTCCGTGCGTACGTCCCTCTTCGGATGGTGCGTGCGCCAATTGCAAAACTTTGTACATTGGTGCAAATATGCCAATAAAGATATATTCTATTCTACTGATTTCTTTCTTTCTGGTGTTGATTTGTACAGTAGTTTCAACCTGAGTGCTGCTGATGGACACTAAAGGTGCTATATGTGTCAACATGAAGTTCAAATGTCAACTAAAATTATATATTTTTTATTCCCCATCTGTCAGGAATTAAACACGAACAATGTCTGGGAATCCTGCTGTGATTATGAGGCTGGTGGCCTCTGCGTACTCTGTGGCTGAAAAGGCCGGGGCCATTGTTCGGAAGGTGCTTCACAGTGGAGAACTTGGCATTGTGGAAAAGGTACGATGAAATAATGATTCTTAATCTAATAATAATAAAAATCCTGGACGAACATACAGCCTGTGACTTTTGTGAACAACATAATAGCAATGTTTATTTAGTGGAGAGTTAAAAACATTCTAACAATGAATATTATCTTCTGTTTGATTTACCTTTTCACAGACTGGAGCTAATGATCTGCAGACAATGGCAGACAGACTCGCACAGCAGAGCATTTGTGCTTCGCTGTCCAGACGTTTTCCCAAAATCACCATCATTGGAGAGGAGGTGAGGGAGTCTGTGCAACTTTATTTAACAGCTTGGTTGGCACAATAAAGTAATCGCCAGGTTTCTTTTTCTTACACAGGATCTTCCAGCTGAAGAGCTCCAGGAAGATCTTATTGAAAATGGTCAGTCAGAGGAAATCCTTCAGAAGAACTGTCCAGAGGAATATAGTGCACTAAAGGAAGACGAGGTAACCACTGGTAGATTCAGGTTTAATGACTGATTAAAATTCTTCCTGTAAAAGTCTATTTAGCACAGTTTTATAACTTCCTCCTACAGTGTACACTAGGGCTGTGTAATAATATTGATGCAATATATATCGTTTTTTCTTTCCTAGAAAAAAAATCAATATTCATCCGAGATATCATCACTGCGCAGAGAAGTGCACTTCTCCCAGAGCACGTCGATCAGATTCTATTTCTAAATAAAAATCTGAGGAGAATGTAGCTCACTTGGTCTGCAGAGTAGATTTTCTGTTTAGAGTTCACTTATTAGTCAGGGTCTATCTACAGGCTTTAAGCTGCTCTGCTAAGATGGGTGCATTTAAAGTTAAATGTTCTTCATTACTTGACTTATAGACTGTTTTGGAGAAGTCATATTACTGTTTACTTACCAAGCACTTAGAGTGATTCCTTCAGATGTTAAGTGTCAAGGTTAAAAAGGTTGCAAACTATTCAGAGCAGGGCACTTGGTGCACTTTACAGGTAGTCCCCGATTTACGAGCGCTCTGATCTACGAGGTTCCGGACTTACGAGCTGGCGAATTTAAAAAAAAAAACGCAAAAAATACTGAGTTTTTCTGTGTTTTTTCACCACAGTTCGTTAGCTAAACATGTGGACACACGTTTCCGATCATTTTTATGCACTCATAAGCAGTTTTTCGATGAAAAACGAGTGTTCGTAGTCGCGCTAGCAAAACCGTTCCAATTTACGAGCGAAATTCCGGACTTACGAGACACGTGGCGGCCGTTCCAAATTACGAGATTTCCGGTTTACGAGCGCCTCGTTGTAACGGAACCCGCTCGTAAATCGGGGACTACCTGTATTTACTTTACAAATGCATTTAAGCTACAGTTTTTACTGTTTTCAATTAAAAGAAACGTGTTTTCTGACGACTTCTTTGATTCATTTTGTCCAGCTGTCGACTTTAAGTCTGTGTCCCATGTCCAACCAGAGCCAGGTATTGTGTAGTTGGTGCTTTTAATCAGTTTTCAGTTAAATTAATTCAATCCAAGTCTATAACAGTCACAAAATGTCACCAAAATCACTCTGTCCCTCTAAAATCTTTCAGAAAATCGCAAAAGTGTATTGAATTGTATTGTTTGCTGAATATCGCAATATATACGGTAATAATAATAATCATTTTATTTAAAAGCGCCTTTCAAGACACCCAAGGACACTTAACAAACAAACACAGTTTAAACATTAGCAGTAACAAATTGAAATATAAAATACATAAAGAATATAAAATACTAAATAATATATAAATTTAGTAAAGTTAATGATAAGCTAGTCTAAAGAGATGTGTTTTCAGGGCAGTCTTGAACAGAGACAGGGAGGTGGTGTTTCGAATATACAGTATCATCGTGAGTAGAATATTGTGTATCGTATCGTGAGATTATTGTATCACTACAGCCCTAGTATACACTAACTTGCCCTGGTTGTGTTTGAATTCTAGCTTGTTGTGTGGGTTGATCCCCTCGATGGCACAAAGGAATACACTGAAGGTAAGTTTCTCAAATGCACTATACAGTAATCTGTCCTGAGGTGACTCAACCTGCTCCTAAACACTCAGTAACCACAGCCCAGCTACATCTTAGTATAAGTTTTTTAGTTGCAGAATGTTCTTCATGCACCAGTCTGTTGGGTGTTTTGGTTCTCTTTCCTCAGCGCTTCACAATCGTTAAAAGCTTTTCTTCTTTGTTTATCCCTGCTGCTGCTGCTATCTACTTCTCTCGTATTCTCTCTCTGCTAATTTCAGCGTCAAGGTGTCTCCATCTCCAGGCTGTAGCCCTGACACCACACAAAGGGTCGGACACCTCTCAGACTCTTAGCACAGCTCTCTGTATGGGAAGGCAAAGATTATTTGGCAGTGTAGAATGATCATAAAATGGACACATCAGAATATTTGGTAAAATCTATTTATTGATTTTCAAGTAATGTCCTGCTTTCTGACTTCAGGGCTTCTGGACAATGTGACGGTGCTTATTGGTATTGCATATGGAGGCAGAGCTATTGCAGGTGTCATCAACCAGCCATTCTACAACTACCAGGTACAAGCAAAGCCCATGATCTGAAGATCTTTGAAAAGACGCCACTCTGGTCACTGCTGATGTTCTTGTCGTCAGCTCGGAGCGGGAGCCACTTTAGGAAGGACCATGTGGGGAGTGCTGGGATTGGGCGCCTTTGGATTCCAGCTGCAGGAAGTTCCAGGGGACAAGCGAATTGTCACTACCACCCGTTCCCATAGCAACAAGGTGGTCATAGACTGTGTCAATGCCATGGAGCCTCATGAAGTTGTAAGAGTAGGCGGCGCAGGAAACAAGGTACGGTAGATTTAATGAAAACATAATTTTGTTTGATTCTTTTATGAGCTTTGACTCTGACGGGACGCATGCAGTTAAAGAAAAAAGCAATTGTGTAAATCTTTGCTTTATTCCAATCGGTACATTTACTCAATTTTTACTGACCAGCCTTAAAGCAGTTCTGTCTACTCATTGTCTTGGATTTTACTTTTACTAATGTTATCAATCTGCAAAATCTTATTCATACTTGGGGTTGTAGAAAAAAAAATGGATTCACAAACGATCAGGTGGCGACTTCGTCAAATTTATTACAAAGTTTTGGAGAACAGCCAGACCCACAGAGAGTCTACACATTACAAGTACAGATCTTATCCATGCCTTGTTCTGACCCATTCTGGCTTCCTGGAATGAAAAAGTTAGTTACTGGTACAGTAGTCCCTCGAGTATCCCTGGGGTTATGTTCCACACACCACCGTGAGAGGTGAAAAACCACAATGTAGAAACAATAGATTTATTTTAGTATTTATCAGTGGCGGTTCCTGAAACTTTTAGAATAAACAGTCAGCTGAAGGCTTTTTTCACAAACAGCCATCTAAAATTTGAGAGGCATATCAGTCAGAAATGCAAATAGACATTAGATATTGACATTAGATATAGACATTAGATATAGACATTAGATAAAGGGCTTTCAATGATTTAAAACTTAACTGCAGCCAGCTTGCTTGTCACTGCACGGCTAATTTTCCAGAAATATATTTTTTTAAATAAATAAACGACCGGAAGCCCGCGATCTGTACGTTCAGCTCACGCTGGACTGTCCAGGGCGGTGGAAACTGCGCCCAACATCTTCCCATTGTTTTGTAACGTCGTGGAATAACTGCACATGCGCCATTTACGAGAGTCTATGGATAAGATCCCAGCGCCCCCAAAACAGGAAATACATCACCAATCGGAAAACGTTTTTTTGAAACAAACAATATAACTCATAATTACTCATAAAATATTTATCCTACACAACTAAAAACATATATGCATATATTTTGAAATACTTTTATTTTATTTCCTTTTTATTCTTTTTTTTTTTAAGTCTTCAATGTAAAATGGTAAAGAGCTCCAGTTTCCAGTGGGGCGGCTATTGGCCGGCCGCCCCTGGTATTTATATATTTTAAGGCTTTATAAACTCTCCCCACACTCTTGCAACGTTCTAACTCTGAAATCTACATAATTTTAACAACATACGTATATGTACTGTTCGGTACTGCAAAATTTTACTCACCAGCTCTGCAGACCAGCAGCTCGGTTCCAGTTGGGCTCAGTTCCAGTTCTGCAGACCTACCCTGCAGCGACAAAGCCCACCGCCCTGTCCAGGTTGATACACACGTGGATAATTGAGCTTCAGGAAGCTTCAGGATTACAGTATTTGTGACTTTCCTGCCAGTTCTCTGCTAAATAGTTACTTCTGACTTTGCGTTGCAAAACAATCCCTTCGTTTCAGCATAAAGCAGCAACTGGAAGCACTGTTGGCTTCTGGGTAGTGTACTGTAGTTCTTTTGACTGGCTTTACAGTATAGGCTTTTTGAAAGAAAACTACAAAATGGCAGCGCCTGTCAGAAGTTTAAAAAAAAAAAAGTTAACTTTTTATCCCATACCATCCCAATCACGTAATATTAAAGCTGACGGTCGAAAAACTATGAAAGAGAGAGTCTGTGAAAGTTGAACCGCAAAGTAGTAAGGGACTACTGTACTGTACTGTATATTGAAACTCATCAGTTGGGGTGAAGGTGTTGTGTCTTCTACCCTTCCCCCTCGTGCCCTGGTCCAGTGTTTTCCAGAACTGAACACAGGCGGCTAACAGTCTCACAGAAAAGAAAAACAATCTTCAAGGTTCCTTGAAAAGCATCTCCAGGCAGCTGCTACTGGCACCAAAGCTTTATATCATCCACTTCCTCATGTGGGTCACAGATGTGCCATCCTGTCACTTTTGAACACTAGAGCTGTATGTTGACATCTGAATGAGAGCTCTCTGACAGAAAACAACCAAGGCTGATGTTAAAGGTCAAAAGTATGCAGATGATAAATAATTACTGTATTGTGGAAAAACCGGTTCAGGTTTACCTCTTTGTTTCTAAAGCAGGGGTTCTCAAACGTTTTGGGTTCAGGGACCCCTTCCAGGGGAGAAAAAGTTTCAGGGACCTCCTCATAACCCTCATGTTTATTAAATAATTTTCTTCAATTTGTCCATTTAATGCAATGGAAATATTTGTGTAACATAAATACTTAAGACCTGTTCTTTAATAGTGTCAATACAAGTTTTATACTTTTAGACATGGGATATTTGTCATTCAAGATACAACTTTTTTTTTTTTCAACTTTCAAAAAAAATACCGTTTTAAGAAAATTACTCAAAAACCACTTTAAAACGTTACCACATACTGTAATGAACATATTGCCAGTTCTTCAAATTATTACAGAAAACTCTTTACATGAACCTGAACAGTCATAACAGCAGTAGTCCTATCAAGTACATATACTGTGTACATTAACTCATACGCTGCTTTGCCACTTTGCAAATGTCAATGCTAGAAACCTTTAGTTTATTTTAGTTATACTTTTTATACTCTTTTTTTTATACTAGTATGCAAAAACTCAGGACAGTATTATGTTCATTAAATGTTTAATGTTTTAGTTTTAGAGTTGGTGTAAATTTTCATACTCTTATACCACTATGCAAAAAAACTCAGGACAGTGTTAGTTTTACTATTTTATGCTTATGTCTATTATTATATGTTTCAGTGTTTCAATGTTTAGATGTTTACTGTTGCACCGAGGGACTGAGAGAAACGCAATTTCGGTCCTGTGTATGTCCTGTACAGTACATATTGCAGATCTGACAATAAAGTTGACTTTGACTTTTGACTTTGAAGTAACAGGGCTTCATTTGTAAACAGATCGATGCTGGAACGCAAATATCATCTGGTCCAAATAGTGGGTGGGCCGACAGGAGGTCCTCCCCCATGAAATTTTTAATAAAGTAGATGTAATTTCCTGAATTTTGGTGCATTTTAACGGGTTGTTAAACATCTACAGTAGTCTCTCGCCACTTTGCGGTTCGTTTATCACGGACTCGCTCTATCGCGGTTTTTCAAAATAAGATTGAACATGGCACAACAACTGGCTGATTGATGGATGAGCCTCACAAGTTTTTATTGTAAATTTATTACATTATTTAGCGCCCGCTGCACATTTGTGCAGGCCACACTGCAGAATAAATTTCCTGCTGCAGCTGATCAGTTGTTAACTGTGCAGCACGGAGAAGTGGGCGTGGCCAAGTGCACTTGCAGGTGGCAAAGAGCTGAAATCATGACATTCTATGCTCTTTTAGAGCGTTTAGTTTAGAATATTGTAAGTGTGGGAAGGGTTTAAAATGCTTCAATATATATATATATTTATAAAAATAAAAAAAACTACTACTTACTACTTGTACTACTATTCCTACGTCAGTTTTCCCTTACCGTGGGTCTTCAGGGTACGGATCCCCAGCAATAAACGTAAAGTATACACCAGTATTGAATCATAAATGTGGGGGCACTTGGTCGCAAATACTAAGAATTCAGTGAGACTGCACCTGGAAAGAGGCACCATCTACTGGTAGTCTCCCAGCAGATACAAGTAGGATCAACTAATGCAAATGGGATTTAAAAAAAAACATGGAACAGTTATGGCTCAGTACTTGTGAGGGGAAAAAAAAAGTTTAGATTTCTGTTGGGGGGGAGATCCATTTCAAAATGAGTGAAACAATTTCACAAAAACTTAACTGTTCTGAGTAACTGGGACTTGTAACTGGATCATACATGCAACTTTGATTTGGAAGATAAAAACAGTGAATTTGGTTTAAATTTAAAGAGCTCTTATTAATTGACCCGCTCTCTGCAGATAATCCAGCTTGTTGAGGGGAAGGCTTCTGCGTATGTCTTTGCTAGTCCGGGGTGCAAGAAGTGGGATACATGTGCTCCTGAGGCCATTCTGCACGCCGTCGGAGGTAAGAGCGGTTTAAACGAAGTCATTCTAATGTAAAAACAACGTTTGGCTAAATATCTGATCTGCTCTCGTCCTGAATGCAGGAAAGCTCACCGACATGTACGGAAATGGATACCGTTATGATGCCGATGTGAAGCACATGAACTCTGCTGGAGTTCTAGCTACATTACGCAACCACGAGTACTACGTCAGCAGGGTGCCACAGTCAGTGCTGCAAGCCCTCAAGTCAGACTGAAGTCAGGGCAGATTTCTGAATTCATGCTAATACATTCCCCGTGTTTACATCAACTTATGATTTGACCTGCACACTAATTTTAAATACATTTACATAAAACTGCACGTACTTTATTCTTCTGCTCAAGCCTCAGTATCACCATTTCTGCATTTAACCAGACATACAGAAAGTTCAACAGCACTTCCATTTATTTAACTGGTTTAAAACAAACGGAACATTTTTTTTATTGTCTTTACAAATTGTTTTCAACATGAAGATCAGAAGAAGAAAAAAAAAACAATCCAAAAGGAAGAATTAAAAACAATACAGTAACTGTTTAAGTGGGTGGTCTGGAAACGATCTGTACTTTATTCAGTAAGTTTTCACTAAGTGGGAACAGTTCAACTTTATGTGCAGAGTGCCAACAAACAATGTCATCTGGATGGGTTTGATCTTTTTACACATGCAGTGACTGAAAATACAACAGTTCTTGTAAAAAAGCCTTTTTTTTAACTGGCATGTCTTTAATGTACTTAGTCACGGTCTTTCCTAATAAAATGCCAAATTTTTCACCCTACTCTTGAACTCATCCTTTGCTCTGGCTTGTCCACTTTTTTTTTTATTCTAAAGAAAACAGACAATGTGAGTAGATGATGTGTTTTAGACTAAATTCCAACAAGAACAAAAATAAACCATTTCAACTGCACTTTCTTGTTTTATAAATTATAGAAACGTTTTTATTAAACTATAACTACAAATACTGTATGTGGTCAATGAGGCATGAAGTAAAAAAAAAAAAGTAAACAACTTGTAAATTTTGGAGGGAAGAAAGCCTGGAATTATCCACCTACTTCAAATAAAAGAAAAATCTTCCCAAAATGTTTTTCCTTCTCCAGGTAGAAAAAAACATTCGTGTGTCATGGGGAATTATTATTATTATTATTTTTAAACACTTAATTTCTACAGTTAAGAGTTTAGGATCCAAACTAGAACTGAGAAAAAAAAAGTTAAAACAAAATAACTGCCATCCATCATCTTTACCCGCTTCCTTTTCAGGTCATGGGAGTCACTGGTGCCCCGGTCCAGTGGTCACTGTGCGAAAGGCGAGGTGCATCCTGGACAAGTCTCCAGTCCACAGTCACAGGGACACAGAGACAACCGTTCACTCCCTCACTCACATCTAGGGACAATTTAGTTACCAATCAGCCTAACATGCATGTTTTTGATCTGTGAGAGGAAACCAAAAACAGACACATGCATAGAGAAATACAAACTCCTCCCAGAAAGGTCCCCGGCCGGGATTTGAACCAGGGTGACCTGCTCACTGAGAGGTGGCAGCTCTACCAACTGCGCCACCGTGCTGCATTTCCATCCACCAAAATCTATGCCGGTAAATAGAATAAAGTAGATTATGTGTATTTAATTGATAAACTTTTTTTGTTGTTCCTTAGAGGTTTTATGCTTACCGGTATTTCTGATGTTTGGGGCCAGTCATGGTTTTGCCAATCAAATCAAAATAATTTTCTACTTATTAACTAGAAGGCTGGTGGATTATTACCCCTGCAGAGAGTTAGCCTACAGGTTTTTTTTTTTTAAAGTGGATTCAAGTTAAATTTTTGAGTGATGGGGTGCTGCAGCTAGGTCTGTTGTCACTTTCAGGTTCACGTTCTGTGTGGAGCATGTTCTCCCCATGCATGTGTGGTTTTTCTCTGGACACCCTGGTTTCCTCCCACAAAAACAAAATGTGCATGTTTGAATCATGAGTAACTGAACTGTCCCTAGGTGTGAATGTTGTTTGCCTTGTTTGGCTCAATGTGGTCCTGTGATTGAACTGATAGTTCAGTGTTGGGACAGGCACCAGCTCCCCCATGAACCATAAAAGGGTAAAGATATAGTTTTATCCATCATATCTTACTCTGTAGGAAAACATATTTCTCAAAAAGTGAAACTATTATTTCAATACCTTCTGCAGACAGAAAAAAAAACAGGCAGAAAGCATGTTGATTTGACACAAACAAAAGCTGTCAAATCGATCAACGTGCACTTAGTAAAATCACAATGAGAAGTTTTAATCTGAAGGCAAATAAAGCTTATTGTTGGTTTCACAAAAAGGCTGAGTAACAAACATCATAGTTGAGTAAATGCATACGTGGCATACAAGAAAAACATGTTTATAAAAGTACTCAGTTCTAACAGGAAAATGATGTCAAAACACTCCAGTTTTTTTTTTAATTTACACAAGAATGAAGTGGTAAAGACTGGAGTGTCTGAGGCAGCCTGCAGGGAAAAGGCTCCAGAGACCAGCGTGAAAGGGACGGAGCAGGAGAGTTTGGACCAGCCGCTCACCTCTTTTTAGGTGCCTGAGTGGTGCGAGGTGGGGTGATGGGACGCCCCGAGTTCACCCCTCCATACTGATACTTTGCTTTTTTCTCTGACGGCTTCAGAATCTAAAAATAAGAAAGATTTTGCTACTGAAGAACACAGCTGCAACACTTGCGTAGAATTCACGTGCAACAATAAGACAATACCTGAAAGGAGCACATGAGGGATTCGTCCACGCTCATCATGCCTCCTGCGTTGTCAAACTCTCCGCAGTAGTTGGGGGCAGAAAACAGAGTCACCAGCTGTCGCTTGGCAAAGAACTCATAACCATCTTCCACAACCTGCAGGAGAACGGGATCAAAAGCAAACGTAAACACGATTTTGTTGTCTATAGTTTGTACCCGTCAGTTCAAACTTGCTAACATCAACACAGTCACCTGATGTGCCCGGCAGATGAGGTCCAGGTCATGGCGGTTGAGGAACTTGCTGACCACGTCGGCCCCAAAAGTGAAGGAGACCCCTCGGTCATTTTCCCCCCAGCCCTGTACATCCTTGTCTGGGTCGGACCACAACAAATCGCACAGCAAGCCTGGAACAGAAAGTTAGGCAGTCAGTGGCTGATCATTCTGTTATAGCACTAATAAATCAACAGCTGCTCCACACTAACGTACCCCTGCAGCAACAAGAAAAACTGTTTTGCTTATTTTTTTCTTCTAAAATACAACATATTGCGTGTAAATTATTATCAGATGGCAACATTAAAGATTTTTTGGTGATTATGTTTTTTATAATAAAAAATAACTAAATATAAAGTGATAAAAACAATCCTTTCGGGTGGAATTTTAAACATTTTTTATTTTATCACACAGTGTTAAACCAACTTATGTTCATGAGAATTCCCTAAACGACAAGATTTAATTTCGGTACATAAAAGGTGAAACCGACCTGTGTCTGGCACATCCGCTGGTCTCATTATGCGTCGAATTTGTTCCATGGACTGCAGATCTGGCGAGAGGCCTGCAGGTTTTGACATACAACAGAAACATTACAAACCTGAGTTAGCAAATATACAAACCGGATTCCAAAAAAGTTGGGACACTAAACAAATTGTGAATAAAAACTGAATGCAATGATGTGGAGATGGCAAATGTCAATATTTTATTCGTAATAGAACATAGATGACAGATCAAAAGTTTAATCTGAGTAAATGTAACATTTTAAAGGAAAAATATGTTGATTCAAAATTTCAGTGTCAACAAATCCCCAAAAAGTTGGGACAAGTAGCAATAAGTGGCTGGAAAAAGGAAATTGAGCATATAACGAACAGCTGGAAGACCAATTAACACTAATTAGGTCAATTGACAACATGATTGGGTATAAAAAGAGCTTCTCAGAGTGTCAGTGTCTCTCAGAAGCCAAGATGGTAAGAGGATCACCAATTCCACCATTGTTGCGCAGAAAGATAGTGCAGCAATACCAGAATGGTGTTACCCAGCGTAAAATAGCAAAGACTTTTAAGTTATCATCATCAACCGTGCATAACATCATCAAAAGATTCAGAGAATCTGGAACAATCGCTGTGCGTAAGGGTCAAGGCCGTAAAACTCTACTGGATGCTCGTGATCTCCGGGCCCTTAAACGTCACTGCACCTCAAACAGGAATGCCACTGTCAAGGAAATAACAGAATGGGCTCAGGAATACTTCCAGAAAGCATTGTCAGTGAACACAATCCACCGTGCCATCCGCCGTTGCCAGCTGAAACTCTACAGTGCAAAGAGGAAGCCATTTCTAAGCAAGCTCCACAAGCTCAGACGTTTGCACTGGGCCAGGGGTCATTTAAAATGGAGTGTGGCAAAATGGAAGACTGTTCTGTGGTCAGATGAGTCACGATTTGAAGTTCTTTATGGAACACTGGGACGCCATGTCATCCGGACCAGAGAGGACAAGGATAGCCCAAGTTGTTATCAACGCTCCGTTCAGAAGCCTGCATCACTGATGGTATGGGGTTGCATGAGCGCTTGTGGCATGGGCAGCTTGCATGTCTGGAAAGGCACCATTAATGCAGAGAACTATGTTCAGGTTCTAGAACAACATATGCTCCCATCTAGACGTCATCTCTTTCAGGGAAGACCCTGCATTTTTCAACAAGATAATGCCAGACCACATTCTGCAGCAATCACAACATCATGGCTACGTAGGAGAAGGATCCGGTACTGAAATGTCCAGCCTGCAGTCCAGATCTTTCACCTATAGAGAACATTTGGTGCATCATAAAGAGGAAGGTGCGACAAAGAAGGCCCAAGACGATTGAACAGTTAGAGGCCTGTATTAGACATGAATGGGAGAGCATTCCTATTTCTAAACTTGAGAAACTGGTCTCCTCTGTCCCCAGACGTCTGTTGAGTGTTGTAAGAAGAAGGGGGGATGCCACACAGTGGTAAAAATGGACTTGTCCCAACTTTTTTGGGATTTGTTGACGCCATGAAATTTTGAAACAACATATTTTTCCCTTAAAATGATACATTCTCTCAGTTTAAACTTTTGATCTGTGATTTGTGTTCTATTCTGAATAAAATATTAGATGTTGGCACCTCCACATCATTGCATTCAGTTTTTATTCACAATTTGTTTAGTGTCCCAACATTTTTTGGAATCCGGTTTGTACAATGCAATAAATTGCATCTGACTTATGTCATGGGCTCCAATTCGATCACCTATTTATTCTTATATGATGCCATGACAACGTTAACAAAACAGAACTATTCAGTTTCAGTTAAAGTTCTCTTAGACAGGAAATTAGTGGCAGCTATGAAACAGAGATGCTTCACAAACCTCCATGGCAGCAGAAGATTTTCTCGTCAATTATCGCAGCGATTGGCAGACAATTAAAACAGTCTGTGAACGTCTTCCAGAGCTTGATGTTGAACCTTCGCTTGCCTGAAGAATCATGAACACAAAACCATTCAAAATTTAATAAATCATATTTACAGTATATATTTTGCATTTGGTAGAAAATGCATTGGATCCTTGGTTCAGAGGGGATTGTTTATATTCTGTGCAAATCTCAGTGTCATATTTTAACCTAAAAAACTAAAAGTTTTCATTTTGTAATATCAAACAAGAAAACCAAATTCAAGCATAGTAAATCTTTAAAGACTGTGTAAAGTGAATTTCAACATTTTCTTCAATAAACATTATAAATGTCATAATTGTAATCTTGTAAATGAGTAAAAAGTCTCAAAATTGTAGATAAATTAATTTTGGAGTTATAGATCAAACTGTGTATAAAGATATTTCTGTTTCAGGATTTTTTAGGCGTGGTTTAAATGTGTCCGTGTTTCGTCACACGGTAACAAGCCCCACCCCCTGCAGCTCCAGCCGTATAAATGCGTTCTTCCGTGGAGCCGTTCACTCGCTACCGACCGTCTCCCTCATAGATATATACACTAGATAAGCTAAGGAGGAGTCAGCGGCGTCGTCAAGTGGCGGCCATCTTGCCACAGACAGCAACATTAGCTGCAGCTGTGGAAACCGTATGGAGGTGAGGGATTTATACAAACAAAAATACGCTTAACTCGCTGTAATCTTGACGGATTTACAAACGGTTTATGTTTTTAAAAACGTTATTAACGTGGCTATGATTTCTTTGGTAATCAGACAGCAGTTTCGTCTTTTTTAAAAGGTTTTATTCGTGTTTTGGGTGTCACACTCATCGAGAATCTAGAATTTAAATTCTGTTTTTATTACACCAATAACTATTTTAAAACAAACTAATCTTTTGTCTAAATGACTATCTTGATCATGACTGTATTTATTAGCAGACTATTACCATACCATACCATACCATTTTATTTATAAAGCACTTTAAACAGGAACAAGTCCACCAAAGTGCTGGACAAACAAACACGCAACAGGCAACACATACAATGAAGTACAACACGAAAAACATAAAAACATTGCAGATCATAAATCAAACGATCCAGTACACATCAGCTGGCATTGAAAGCGATGGAGTAGTAGTGAGTTTTTAACCGGGATTTGAAAACCGAGAGGGAGGGGGCCTGTTTGATGAGCAGCGGTAACTCGTTCCAGAGTCTTGGGCCTGCTACAGAGAACGCTCTGTCACCCCTGCGCTTAAGGCGAGTTTCTGGAACTATTAAGAGTACCTGATCCTCTGACCTCAAAGCACGTGGAGGAACATATGGGTGTATCAGATCCGAGAGATAGGCGGGGGCGAGACTGTTCAGCGATTTGTAGACATACATGAGAATTTTGAATTGGATTCGAAGATGAACCGGTAGCCAGTGAAGGGAGGCCAAGACTGGTGTAATGTGCTCTCCCCTGCGCGTGCCGGTCAAAAATCGGGCAGCTGCGTTCTGAACCAGCTGCAATCGCGCAATGGTGGCTTGACTGACGCCAAACAGAAGTGAATTGCAGTAATCAAGCCTAGATGTAATGAATGCGTGAATCACTGTCTCCAGGTGCTTTTTGGATAATATGGGCTTCAGCTTAGACAGACGCCTCAGCTGGAAAAAACAGGATTTGACAATCATGTTTACATGACTGTTGAGTTTCATGGAAGGATCCATTATCACTCCCAGATTTTTGACTTTTTGTTTTTCGGACAGGGGTAGAGCAGACAGGTCAATGCAGTGGTTTGAGGTTGTGTCATTGGGAAGGAACAATATGGCTTCAGACTTCTTATCATTGAAGCTTAAGAAATTTAAAGCCATCCAGTCCCTGATGTCAGCCAGGCAGTCGAGCAGAGGTTGAATAGAGCCTATTAACAACATTAACATTAACAATAACATTAACTATTAACAAGAGCCTTTGATTAAGGGCTAGCTAGTATTCCAAATATTTCCCTCGCTCGCATTCTTAGATCACTTGGAGCTCTTTGTTTTTAACTGAACTAAAGCTGCACATGATTTCCAAGCGGTTTGGTATGTTCAAAACTAATTACTGCTTTGTGTTTTACAGAAATACTCTTTGACAAGATGCCTGACTTTTGTGCAGCCTATGGATGCTCCAATAGACGTAACATCAAAACAAGAAACCTTGGGATCACATTTCACCTGTAAGACTCTGTGACAGTATTATTACTTTAATTAGAATAATCATAGTTATATTTTGGATCAGTGCACATTACACGTCACACTACACACAAAAAATGTGAGATAATATTATTGACATAATATTATACATAATATATATTTACATAATAATGACATATATTTACAGCACTTTGGTTGACCTTGTTGTTTTAAAGCTCCACTGACATGATTTTTTAACTTTTCAAAAAATGGCACAACATATATAAATATTAAGATTGACCTCTGACCGTTTTTGCGAAAATAATGTTAAATGAATGAAAATTCCTCT
Source organism: Garcialebias charrua (assembly GCA_038048925.1). NCBI lineage: Eukaryota > Metazoa > Chordata > Actinopteri > Cyprinodontiformes > Rivulidae > Garcialebias > Garcialebias charrua. The sequence continues at coordinate 12,736 of JBBPBX010020036.1, read as the reverse complement.
CAAAAATTGTTTAAAATTAGCGCCGTTTTTTTAGACGGAAATTTCGGGTTTTCCGGTCACGTGTTTGTGACGTCAGATAAAGGAATTCCCTCCAACCGCACATTGAATACAATGGACAAATATATAAACGCATCCGTCGAATTTAGCCATCTAAAACTGTAGATATTAGCGATTTAGCTCCAGTTCGTGAAGCAGAAGTTATTTTGAGTGATAAAAAACAAGGAGCAATGTTTCATTTCTCCGTGTTGCTTGTTGTTATTTCAGGAAATGTTGCACATTCATGAATTGAGCACCAGATGTCAGCAAAGCTACCGTGAACTCTTACAGAGCTCTGTAATGGAGAAATATCTAAACGTATCCGTCGAATTTAGCCATTTAAAACATCAGATATTAGCGATTTGGCTTAAGTCCATGAAGTAGAAGTTATTTTGAGTGATAAAACACAAGGAGCAATGTTTCATTTCTCCGTGTTGGTTGTTTTTATTTCAGGAAATGTTGCACATTCATGAAGTGAGCACCAGATGTCAGCCAAGGGCTCACTTCATGAATGTGCAACATTTCCTGAAATAAAAACAACCAACACGGAGAAATGAAACATTGCTCCTTGTGTTTTATCACTCAAAATAACTTCTACTTCATGGACTTAAGCCAAATCGCTAATATCTGATGTTTTAAATGGCTAAATTCGACGGATACGTTTAGATATTTCTCCATTACAGAGCTCTGTAAGAGTTCACGGTAGCTTTGCTGACATCTGGTGCTCAATTCATGAATGTGCAACATTTCCTGAAATAACAACAAGCAACACGGAGAAATGAAACATTGCTCCTTGTTTTTTATCACTCAAAATAACTTCTGCTTCACGAACTGGAGCTAAATCGCTAATATCTACAGTTTTAGATGGCTAAATTCGACGGATGCGTTTATATATTTGTCCATTGTATTCAATGTGCGGTTGGAGGGAATTCCTTTATCTGACGTCACAAACACGTGACCGGAAAACCCGAAATTTCCGTCTAAAAAAACGGCGCTAATTTTAAACAATTTTTGAGAGGAATTTTCATTCATTTAACATTATTTTCGCAAAAACGGTCAGAGGTCAATCTTAATATTTATATATGTTGTGCCATTTTTTGAAAAGTTAAAAAATCATGTCAGTGGAGCTTTAAGTGCTCTATAAATAAAATGGTATGGTATGGTATAAGGCTTGTAAAAGTATCTTTATATAAATTATGATTATGATTCAGTGTTTCTTTTTGATACCATTTTTAATAGCTGTTTTATTGTACCAAAAGTAAATGCAAGCACACCAAAAGTATGATATATGTGTATACTTGTCATTACTATAATTCAAAGGTAAAGAAAGGAAGTGTGGAAAATAATGACCAGCTTCTTCATGTTTTTAAGGTTTCCCAAAACCAGAGAGAGGAGGCGGCAGTGGGAAGTTGCCCTGAGAAGAGAGGGTTTTGTTGCCCTGGACAGGACACTGCTCTGCAGTGATCACTTCAGGTCTGAGGACTTTGATCGGACAGGGCAGACTGTCAGATTAAAAGATAGTGTTGTTCCAACACTTTTTTTCACCAAGGCAGTCCTTTTTAAAGGGCATTAACTCCAAAAACACAAAGATTTTAACACTGGACTCTGTGTCATCAAACGGGTTATTCACTAAACTCTCGGTCATGTGCTCATTCTGTTTGCACTGCTCATATTTGCACTAATGTTTGTATTACATCACTGCCTATAGTCATAATACTGTTTACATTCTCTGTTTACATACTACTGTTTACATTCAATGTTTACATTTATTAATACTATTTACATTTATTACTACTGCTTACATTTATTACTACTGTTTACATTTACACTACTTTTATATCTACACCACTGCTGATACATATACAGTATTCTCTGACCAGCCTTATTTAAGGATGCCCAATGTGCCTTACTGCATATGCCACTTTTGCCTCTATAACAACATCAACTACTACCTCATACATATACTGTGTACATTAACTCATATGCTGCTTTGCCACTTTGCAAATGTCAATGCTAGAACCTTTAGTTTATTTTATAGTTATACTGTACTTTTATACTTTTTTACTTTTTATACTAGTATGCAAAAACTCAGGACAGTATTATGTTCATTAAATGTTTAGTGTTTTAGTTTTAGAGTTGGTGTAAATTTTCATACTCATTTACCACTATGCAAAAACTCAGGACAGTGTTACAGTTTTACTATTTTATGCTTATGTTTATTATTATATGTTTCAGTGTTTTAATGTTTAAATAGTTACTGTTGCACCGAGGGACTGAGAGTCTTGTCACACTATCAGATGTTTATTTCTGTTTGTTTATTTATATCTCCCGATTATTAAATCTTTTCATGTATCTAAAAATAATAAACTACACATATTGACCAAGGTTTGTGTAATAATGTATTTAATATTACATAATATTTGCATGTGTAGGGAAAAAATTGGCATAAATTATTTTCATACCACTAATAATAATGCTATTTATGATGAAATAGTATTAAATATTTATTAGCATTGTAACATATGTCAGTTAATTTCGCTGGAAATAAACATGTATTTATAAATGGATGTAAATATAATCTTATTGTGTATATTGCTAGTGCAATACAGTGTCTATATAACGTTATTTTCATGTGAACGTCCATCTTAAGTATACCATATTATAACAACATCTCTCACATTTATAACAAACCAAACCGTTTTAAAATCGGTTGAAAATTAAGCAAGTTATGGTTATTTTAATAGTAAATGCACCATTCACATTCATGTTAAGAGTGGGCGTTCTGTCTGTACCAAGAGGGCCGCCGTCTGACGATGTCGGTCTCCATTGGCCAACAGCGGGGATGTCTTATCTAGTATATATTATATCTATGGGCAAACCTGAAGGCTAGACCGTCCCATTTCAGCAGTTTCGTCAAGCCCACCCGGCCTTGTGAGTGCGTGGCCTACTCGGCCCAGCTAGGCTGGGTCCTCATGAGGATGCAACCCCTGAATTGAGACACAGCCATCAACTTCCATGACGGCTGCTCTGAACGAGGAAAAGAAAAAGCGAAGCATTTTTAAATATTCCCTAAAGCTGCCTGTTGATTAATCCTGCTGTCGCTCACTCATGTCTATCATATTCTGAGCGAGCATCCACGTAGACATACTAGTTTAATTCGTTTGATCGCGACAAATTCATTCATTTCCGCATCGGCTTTTTATTCTCTCCCCCCGTGACCAGACAGGTCGGGAGTACAGAAAGGCAGCCGCGCAGCGGAGCTCTGCGCGCGTGCTCCCCCGTGCTCCCCGCAACAAGGCTGACGAGAGCAAATACATACACTCGAGGGAGCAAATTACACCGGCACGAATTCGGAACTTCAAAGGTGACCAGCGGAACGAGGAGCCAGAGACGCGCGCGGCTCGCTCCTCTGGGCAGAATGGGTGAGAGCAGCAACGGTCCGCAGCGGTGTTATAAAATAAATAATAAATAAAATCAGAGCGCTGGTCCATATGTACACACAAATGCACCAGGAAATATGCAGTTTTAACTCCCACTCTCTCTCATAAACCTCCATGGAAACTCACTCCTGCCTTCTGCCTTCTGGGTGGAGATGTAACAAAAGTCACATGACACTTCGGGACTCTTCGGCCAGGTTTCCGGATTCATTCGGGAGTGGGTTTTTTTGTTTTTGTTTTTTTAACCCTCGCCTGGCCCAAATGCAAAAATGAAAATAGACATAATATTAAATTACAGTAATTGTCCTATATGGTGAATTGTTACTGTCATGGTGGGTGTTGTCCTTTAATGAGATGGCTGGAGATATTCACTGCAACTAGATCTGTGCTTTTAGCAGAAAATGTTGAGAAGTTGGTCTTTTTGGACAAAAACTTAAAACTTGATTAGTTCAATTGTAAACAGTCTGTTGCTGCTTATTATTCTGGTTCTGACTGTTATTGTATTAAGATTTTTATTATTGTTAGTATACCGTAGTTTATTTATTATAAAGAGTGCTGTTTATTTAAAATATCATCCAAATGGGTCACTTTTATTTATTTTTATACAAACATATTTTTGGCATATTTTCAAAATAAACATTTTGTAAGTCTTTATTTTGTCTTTTTTTTTTGTACCGAAAATAAACCGAACCGAGCCCTCCTTGAAACTGAACCGAACCGAAATGTGATTTTAGCGTACCGTTACACCCCTAATAGCAAGGCACTTAAAAAAGACGACAACAAAAACTTAGCCGTACGGTAGTGTGAGGGATGGGGGAAAAAGAAAAAAAAGGATTACGGTACTACAGTATTCAAATACTGTATCTGCTTTTCTATGTAGAGTTTGCATGTTTTCCTTGTACGTAGGGGTTTCCTCCAGACACTCTGGTTCCCTTCCCCTACCTCCCAGGTCTCAAGTCCACCCATTCTAAATCTATATAGGCTAAGTGACATAATAGAGAGTCACTTAAAAAAAGTCACTGTGAAGGAAATTACCAAATTTTGGCACGTGAATAAGCTCTGCTCAAGATAATGCGTCTTCTTTAATCACTTCCCGTAAGATTCAGATTCTTCACCCATCCTGTCTGTGTAACGTCATACAATGTCCTCTGCACAAAATCTTTCAGACAACCAGTGACAACCACCTGGATCTTTGACACTGGATTTGATCAAACCTGTATACCTCAAGGGGTTACTGTAAACGCACTTTTCAACAACCACAACAAAAAAAACAATAAAATGGCCTTAACTCTGGTGCAACTGTCTTTACCAGTGTTGTTTTTTTTCTCTCTCATAAACTGGTGTGAACACATTTAGGAGATTTTACTGAGAAGAGAATGTTTTAGGTTCATCAGTTTTGAGCAGCAACTTTGTTTTTTTACTGATAAAAGAAAAGTAATATTGGACTTTTCAAATTGAAAAAGGTCTAGCTAGAGATTCATTCATTCAACCTTTATTTAGTCAGGTAAATCTTATTGAGCTTCGAGGGCTCATTTACGAAAGCGACCTGCTACAAACTAAATCCATGAGTTTAACAGCCTCAGGGTAGAAGCTGTTCCACAGTCTAGTGGTTCTACACTTAGTGCTTTAGGGCAGTACGGTGGCACAACTGGTAGAGCTGCTGCCTCTCAGCGAGAAGGTTGCCGGTTCAAATCCCGGTCCGGGGGCCTTTCTGGGTGGAGTTTGCATGTTCTCCCCGTGCATGCGTGGGTTTCCTCCGGGTACTCCGGTTTCCTCCCACAGACCAAAAACATGCATGTTAGGCTGATTGATGACTCTAAAATTGACCCTAGGTGTGAGTGAGAGAGTGGATGGTTGTTTGGTGTGAGTGAGACAGGTCCCTCTTGTAAATGAGTCCCCGTGACTCAACGAGGCTAGCCTGTATAAATAAAGGTTGAATGAATGAATGAATGCTACTTAACCTCCTTCCTGAGGGGAGTGGGGCAAAAAGTGTGTGTGCTGGGTGAGTGGGGTCCTTCATGATGCAGGTGGCCCTCTTCCTGCATCTCGAGGTGTAAATATATGTGATGGTGGGGAGGCTGACTCCAACATCTTCTGTGCAGCCTTCACCACTCTCTGCAAAGCTTTTCTTTCTGCAGCTGGGCAGCCTCCATGCCACACGATGATGCTGGAGCACAGGATGCTCTCCACTGCACACCTGTAGAAGGAGGTGAGGACTGAACTTCTCAGACCAGCTCGTCTCAGCTGCCTGAGGAAGTAGAGTCTCTGATGAGCTTTCTTGATCAGGCTGGTGGTGGTGTTGCTCCAGCTGAGGTTATCGTTCATGTGCACACCCAAGTACTTGTAGCTGGAGACCACTTCCACCGCAGATCCTCTTATGTTCAGTGGGGTGTGGGTGTGTTTGTTCCTTCTGAAGTCCACAATCATCTCCTTTGTCTTCTTCACATTGATGTGAAGATTATTCTCTTTGCACCAGCTCTCCAGGTGTTCCACCTCCTGTCTGTAGCTGGACTCATCATTGTTTGTGATGCATCCCACCACCACTGTATCATCTGCAAACTTTACAATATGACCGGATGAGTAGCTGCACAATCATACGTGAGCAGAGTAAACAGGAGAGGGCTCAACACACAGCCCTGAGGGGAGCCAGTGCTGAGGGGAGATGAAGTTTTGGATCCTCACTGACGGTGGTCTGTTTGTTAAGAAGTCTAGGACCCAGATGGAGGGGCTTAGTCCAAGTATGCGTTTGTCCATCAGGCTTTGGGGGATCATGGTATTGTAACGAATAACGTGGGGTAAGGTATTTAAACACTTACTGGGCCACCATTATTGTAGAGATATAGGACTTATTAGTCAGTTTACTGACTTACCTATATTTTAGATGCGCCGGTCTGAGCAGAGTTTATCTGCACAAACTAGCCACCAATTTGCGAGTTCTTCCTTTTTCCGGTACTAAATTGCTTTTACTGTAATTAGGAAAAATGTAATTTCACGAGAGACTTCAACTTATGTTGGTCTACCAGAAAATAGACCTTTTATTGAAACTATCACAAAAATTACATTAAACATTTGTATCGATATTAGCTCTGATTTAATAACTACGTTGACAAGAATTCAAATTAAAACAAACAGACAGTTAGGAACTTAAACTGTTGGTACATTTACTTGACAGATTAATAGCTTATGAAAAATAAGAAATAGGAGGAAGAAGATGAAAGCTAAGTTAACTGAAGTTGATTATTTTGAACCAACCAGGGTGGCAGCCTTCCCCAAACAGGTCCAGCTGTACTTCCGACACGTGCAACATACAAACAAGCCTCTTTACCTGGTGACGATACGTCCCCTGGAGATGAGGGCTGAGAAGTTTGTGGACACTAACGGACTGAGTGGTCCCGCTCACGTCCAGTCGACTTCGTGCGTGTATGGCTGGATGAGACGAGCCGGGAGCACGCTTTCACCGGCAGGAACAGGCCCCAATCGCACTGACGGATTTTCAAAATAAACTTCAGAAAACAAAATCTTTCAGAAATGAGTGTTTCGAGGCACAGCAAGGCTTTGCCGTGACTCCAGCTGAGACGTGGGTCTATTTGACACACTGACCGGAGCGTCTCCAGCTTTTCCAGAGGAGAGAAGCAGGTTGTGACTTAGTTCTCCCCAAAAGCACTAAAGAAAAATGCAGGAAATGACCTTTATATGGGAGGCGGGGTCTGACCCACCTCCTTAATGACTACTGGCTGGTTTTAACAAAATAAGAGATGGGTTTTCATCTCATAGGCAGAATGGCCTCTGAAGGACAACAGGAAAACTGTTTACATAAGCGGCCAGATGGACTGGCCTGTGAGCACAGAGAATATTATGGCTAACTTCATAGACAAAACAGAGAAAGGAAGTGAACAGCTAACAGTTTACCCTGAACTGTGTCTTAGAATCAGAGCCTGCTTGCTCTGCAGAAATAAAACCAGAAAGGTCAAACTCATGCAAGTAACAGATCATCATTAAAATGACAAAAATATACTGTTGATCAATTCTGAATTAACACACATTAAAGAGAAAGTTCAATCTGATTAATTAGTGTCCATTAATTCATAATAATTGTAAAAAATAAAAGTGTCCACTCGTCTCCTTGAGGGCTTCAAGAAGGTGTAACACTGAGAGTTTCAGAGAGATGTGGAGAGGCCCACATCCCATACGGACATGAGGGTGCTATATCCCTACAGTATTGAAGGCAGATATGAAGTCCACAAAGAGCATACGGATGTAGGAGTCCTTCTGCTCCAGGTGGGTGAGAGTAGTGTGGACCACAGAGGAGATGACGTCTTCTGTTGATCGATTCTTGCGGTATGCATACTGGTGCGGGCCTTGTTGATGTTCATGCACGAGGGCCGGGATCTTCAGTTCTCTCCAATTCATCCAAGAAAAGAAAAGACATGACCTGCATTTACAACATGTTACAGTCTAAGTTCTCATATCATATAGTCATCAGGCAGTGGTGGAGAAAGTACTCAAACACTGTACTTAAGTAAAAGTACAAATAAACAGACAAAAATGTACTCTAGTAATAAATAGAAGTACCATTTTAATGTATTTACTTAAGTAAAAGTAAATAAGTACTTGCTTTTAAAAATACTTAAAAGTATTTAAGTAAAAGTACTTTCTGAATGTATTAACTAATGCAATGGTCTAACAATAACATTAAGTGCACGTTAAAACATGCACGTTAGGCTGATTGGTGACTCTAAATTGACCCTAGGTGTGAGTGTGAGAGTGGATGGTTGTTTGGTGTGAGTGAGACAGGTCCCTCTTGTAAATGAGTCCCCGTGACTCAACGAGGCTAGCCTGTATAAATAAAGGTTGAATGAATGAATGAAAAGTGTGCTACCGTAGGGTATGTATATTTTCTGTAATAGTTAATTGTGTTGTTCCAGTTTAAAGCTGCACTATGTAACTTTGTAATGCAGTCTGTAACTTTTCTAACAATATATTTTTAACATATTTCTTCACTCTGTCACTATCTACTGACAGACTGATGCTAGACAAAGTAATCTCTGAAAAAAACTATAGTCCCCTTGCTTCTCTATCAGCATTTATAAAAACACTAAAAACACAGTGACCCGGACAATGACCAGCCAATAAAAACAGAGTTGTTTGTCACACCCCAACCCACGCCCCCGCCTGTCCCAGCGCCGCGCACATTCTCATTCAAAGGATTGCAAAGCGATGCAGGACTGATTTGTATGTGACACAAATGTATTAAATATCCCTTTTTCATCCCAGAGCTGGACTTTTATTTTGTTTTTTTGCCAAAAGTCAAGTGATCGCTTCATCCTTCACTGACAGGAATGAGGAAGTCACGAGCGAATTAAATCATGTCCAACGTTGCTGCGTGAAGCTCTGCTGATTTCAGGGTGTTTTTGTGTTGTAGGACCAGTGATTCATGGTTTTATTTTAATTTTTTTAGAACGTTTTATTAACATATAATCACAGAATATTTAAGCGGCTCCGAGCGGACATTCAGCAGGAGGCGGAGCTGCAGAACTCAAGTTCAACAGAGAATGGACTGTGGTTCCCCCTCAGAGTCATATATGGCTCTGAGGGGGAGGGAGCAGAATGCTTTTACCTGCTGAAAATATTTCTAAGTCCCAGCGTTCTCCAGAAATTACATAGTGAACCTTTAGTGACCAATGCTGCAGATAATCCATGTTTTTATTGTGTTTATTGTGTGGCACAGTTCACGAGGGAGTGGTGGCGCAGAGGTTAAAGTGCGACTATACCAAAATTAACTTTTTTTAGCTGATAAACTCCCTAGAATGTGTTTAAAATGTTATCTAGCACTATGGCTGTGTTTATTCTCACATAATTGTGCATATCTGTGTAAATTGGCAATATTTGGCAATATTTGGTCTAAAAATGTGTTTACGGTAGTTCTATGGGTTGAACTGGTGGATTACACCTTAATTTTCTTATTTGTGCAAACGCTCATGTGTGACATGTCTGCTCATGTGTGATGTCACACAGGTGGTTCAAGCAGAGCCAATCCCCTGCAGAGATGAGAAGTGCATACCTTATATGGAAGTGCTGCATTTCACTCCTGACAAGCGGTTTTATTTTTATTTTCATTTTCATTGTTTTAGGCCTTTGGTTTTGGATGGAATGGGTGGAATAGATAAATACATCTACATGTTTATTCTTTGTTGTTGCTTGGTGTATGTTGTTGGCTAGAGGTTTAATTTGTTTTAGGTTGTTGCAGGTGGAGGCGTGAACAAAAGCACAACTCTACCTCCACCCCTCCTTGTCTCTCGACACGCCCATTTTCAGGGAGATTTTGGAAGGAGGAGTTACCGATCCACAGGGTGTAGAGTTGCTCTTTAAAGTGAAACTAAACCCAAGTTGAGACGGGAGACAGGATTTAACAGTAGTACACTATATTATCTGTTAGTGTTGAGTTATTCTTTGTGAGCACAAACATCGCGAGAACTGCCACCGAGGCTACTGCAGGTGGCAGTTCTCGCGATGTTTGTGACAGAGGCACTGGAATGTTGTTGTTTTTTATATAATATTATAATACGGGAGATTTCCGGGAAAATACTAATTCGGGATGACGACGGGAAAGAGGGGTAGAATACGGTAGTTTCCCGGCCAAAACAGGAGACTTGACAGATATGATTTGGAGACATCTCTTGTCTCCTAACATCCATGAACTGACACATTTTAATATTGCAGCAAGAATTTCTTGTTCAAGTTCAGAAGAAGTTGGTTTTCAAAGTTTTTTGAGTCCAGTCTGGCTGTTTTGGGAGAGAGAATCTGTCCTGCTGAACTGAACAGTTTTTCAATAATATTTCAATAAGGCCATGGGTGGTGTGTATCTTCTGGCTGAATGTGGTGGAATCCATTTTGGGTGTGTTAGTGGTGCTGTGGGTGCTCCCAGCTCAATGACGTATATACTAGAATATACATCATTGGTCCAGCTCTTCTTGAAGGTGGGTCTAATGTTACCTGTCCACTTTGCAGTGATTCAATGGACCAACTCCCCTCTCGACATCAGATACTTTCAAACTAACGACAAATCAAAAAGTTGCAACATGAATGTAACTTGTAACTCAACACATTATAGAAATGTAGTGTAGTAGAAAGTACAAGTACTTCATGTAAAATGTAGTGGAGTAAGTACCCACATTTACTTTGTGATTCTACTTAAGTAAAGTACAGATACATGAAAAATGTACTTAAGTACAGTAAAAAAAAGTACTTGTACTTAGTTACATCCCACCACTGTCATCAGGTTCAATACACTATCAAATCAAAATGTTGTGCAACAATAATGCTTTAGAAAAAGTATATGAAGTTAACAAATAGAGAACTGTACTGTAGTTACTTAATAGTTTTCCCTTATTTCTATCACAGTGTCAGAGTAATTTACTCTAACCCATTTTAAACATAACCATAAGTGAAATGTGATTATTCGGTCACATTTTAACATACAAGATCATTTATTTAAAAATTACACATTAAACTGTAAGGTAAAATGCATAAAATTCCTTTCAAAGGTGCAACATCTCTGTTTTTTAAAATCTTTTTAACAAAGGTTTCCTAGATTTTGCACCCAAAATGAGATACCCTTCATTTAGCTTCATGAGTTACATAAGTTTTTTACTGTCTTTTACCCATGAATTAACACAATTTTCCACCAGTTACTTTTAATGTAATCACTACTAAATGATTTTAGTGATGAAGTGTGCTTTACACAGATTTTTCTACTTAATTACATAAATAAATTGTAAACTGCAACATAAATTATTTGTAAATAACTGAAAATGTGCAAAGACAACGTTCTCCCTTTCCACTGTCATTCCAATTTTGTGAGGTGCTCATGAAGCCGCTAGCAACAGGAGTGAGCTAACTTACCAAGGGATGGGGTGATTTACCATGTTAACTTGCTCCTTCTACTACGCTTATCCAAACTCTGAACAAGGGTTTTACAAAGTTAGCATCATAAACTGACTCACATCAAGTTTTAAGCACAGTAAAATACATTTTGTGAATACCATTTATCTCTTCAGCAGGTGTGTAAACAAGTGATTTCCGATGTCACGCTATTTTTTTTTCATGCATCACACTTCCTGTCAAATCAAACAGACTTCCGGTTTTCAAAATAAAACCAATAACGCAACAGTAAAACAATTTTTTTTTAATATCTTAACCATTAGCAGATGGGTTACAGTAGTTTGGTTAACTTTGTTATAAACAGGCTGAAACTAAAATTAGTCAGCCTGAACTGAACTGCAGGTTGCTGTTGAATTTTTATGAATCAGGGTCCTGCATCATAAATATTTTCACATGAATTTTGTTTATATACCAAAAATTTATATCACCCACCCTGCCAAACCACCACTGAATGCCTCTGATAATTAAAACACTTGCAATAATAATCCAGTGTTTCCCTTACCATACGAAATATGAAATGTTTGCTCACTAAATCGTTATTATTTGAACGCCTGCAGCCAATAGGTAACCAGGTTGCATTTCCTGTGTTCCATGACTCTTGATGACATCATGCATCATGGAACACAGGATGCTTGATGTCATGATGTATCATGGAACACAAGATGATGCTTGATGACATCATGCATCATGGAACACAGGATGATTGATGTTCATGGAACACAAGATGATGCTTGATGACATCATGCATCATGAATGATGTTCATGGAACACAAGATGATGCTTGATGACATCATCACTTTAGTTTTGATGATGCCTTTGATGTTGCCTTTGATGTATCACTCGGAAAAGTTTATATATATGAGACATTAGTTTTTGGTGGAACATAGTTTTGGAAGACGTAGTTAAGTTCACATGTTCTTTGAACATTCTGGTGTTTGAAAATGGCCAAATACATTGAAAGATTAACTTCAATCTTTAATAAAAATTCAGCCTTTCAAGCACAAGTCGGTGCCCCTATTACAATTAAGTCAAACATATACAATGTTGTGGAAATTTTAGTACAAGATCACTTTGGAGAAGTCGTCACTTGCAGAAAAGAGAAAACTGAAAAAATGCTTGTTTTGAAATGCATAAAGAAAAAAATCTTTTACCGTACAGAAGAACGAGAGCTCAATGCTTTACATCGTCTCAGAAGTCTAAATGCTGACAGAAATCATATTGTTAAGTTTATTGACAACTTCATATTTAAGGATCGTGTCTGTTTAGCTTTTGAAAAACTTGATTTCAACCTCCAAGACTTCATGAAAAAACGAAATTGTACA
>JBBPBX010020034.1:24741-43807 GCA_038048925.1 Garcialebias charrua | reverse complement strand
GGTGATGTACAGGTAGGGGTGTAACGAGATCTCGTTGTACGAGATCTCGCGATATTAAACTCCCGCGATATCTCTCGTTGAGAGGTAACGTTGTCTCGAGAGATGCTAATGCTAGCAGAGCCCCTAGCAAGTCAGCGTCACGGACAGCATGGCTTCGCCGGATGAAGTTGCTATAGAAGACGCCCCAACTACTGATGGAGGGTGCCGCAGACGCCTCTACATTGATGGAGGGTCCCGACGCTGCCCCGAATGTAAAGACACGCGTGTAAACACCGGTGTGACCGGTGTTGCCAGATAGAGTCCCACCCACCCAAAGCAATCTCTACCCGCAAAAGTAAGAAGGAAAATCGCGGTGAACCGCCCAATCTGGCAACACTGGTGAGTGAGTTAGTTTAAGTTTACGTGCATAAGTTTTATGCACGTTTTGATGATCCAAACAGACCAGCTAGCACCAGACTCACCTCATCACCAGATGAAGAGCATCTCAGAGTGACCGCAGCAGAAGTGAGAGGCAGTCTCAGGAAGATTAATCCTCATAAAGCAACCGGACCAGACAACATCCCAGGGAAAGTTCTGAAGGAATGTGCGGACCAGCTCTGTGAGGTGCTGGCTGACATCTTCACCACCTCACTTGCACTGGAGTCAGTTCCCACCTGCCTGAAGACCGCCACCATCATCCCAGTCCCAAAGAGCTCCACAGTGACTGGTCTGAATGACTATAGACCAGTGGCCCTCACCCCGATAGTCGCTAAATGTTTTGAGAAACTGGTCATGTCCCACATCAAGAAAACTGTCAACATCAACGAGGACCCTCATCAATACGCATACCGTGAGAACCGATAAACAGAGGACGCCATTTCTTCCGTGGCCCACACTGCTCTCACCCACCTGGATCAGAAGGACTCATACGTGCGTCTGCTCTTTGTGGACTTCACATCTGCCTTCAACACCATGATCCCCCAAACTCTGATAGACAAACTATCTACACTTGGACTAAGCCCCTCTATTTGTAACTGGGTACTAGACTTCTTAACAGACAGACCACAGTCCGTGAAGATCCACAACTTCTCCTCCTCCACCATAACCCTCAGCACTGGCTCTCCTCAAGGATGTGTGCTGAGCCCCCTTCTGTTCACTCTGCTCACATATGATTGTACAGCCACACTTCCAGGCTGTCATATTGTTAAGTTTGCAGATGATACAGCGGTGGTGGGATGCATCACAAACAATGATGAGTCCAGCTACAGACAGGAGGTGGAACACCTGGAGAGCTGGTGCAAAGAGAATAATCTTCACATGAATGTGAAGAAGACAAAGGAGATGATTGTGGACTTCAGAAGGAACAAACACACCCACGCCCCACTGAAAATAGGTGGGTCTGCAGTGGAAGTGGTCTCCAGCTACAAATACTTGGGTGTACACTTGAATGATAACCTCAGCTGGAGCAACAACACCACCAGCCTGATCAAGAAAGGTCATCAGAGACTCTACTTCCTCAGACGGCTGAGACGTGCTGGTCTGAGCAGCCCAGTTCTCACCTCGTTCTACAGGTGTGCAGTGGAGAGCGTCCTGTGCTCCAGCATCAATGTGTGGCATGGAGGCTGCACAGTTGCAGAGAGGAAAGCTCTACAGAGAGTGGTGAAGGCTGCACAGAAGTCTGTTGGAGTCAGTCTCCCCACCATCACAGACATTTACACCTCCAGATGCAGGAAAAGAGCCACCTGCATCATGAAAGACCTCACTCACCCAGCACACTCACTCTTTGCCCCACTCCCCTCAGGACGGAGGTTGAGGAGCATCAAATGTAGAACCACTAGACTGAGGAACAGCTTCTACCCTGAGGCTGTTAGACTCATGAATAAATAAAAATAAAATAAAAAATAAACACTGCAAAATATCACATTGTGCTGATGCTGATCTGTTTTCTTGTTGCTGTGTTCATCTGTGACCATCTGCTCATACAAACTCATGTTCGTGCTGCTGTTTATTTCCACTATACTAGGCTTAGTGTTAGTGCTGGACGATAATTCAATAACGATAAATATCGCGATATATTTTTATTCAATAACGATGATATGAAGTTTAAGCATATTTTCGATATTTCGATAGGATTTTACAACGTTTTTCTGTTTCTGTTCGGGTTGGAGCGGCTGCTTCAACAACCCGCCCGGACAGAAAAAGCTGTGACACAAAACGTGCGTGGTGACGTCGTTGTTACGCAGCGCTCAGTCCAGCAGCAGGCGTTAGCGGTAGCAGGCTAAAAGCTAAGCTAGTCTCCAAAGCGCGTTAAGTTTTCGCTTCAAAACGAGTCAAACGAGTGCTCATGACCGTCAGAATGTGACTGAACAAAGTTTCACAAGCGAAGAGAAAGCAGACGACATCACTGATGAGAGGAAAGACTAATTCGTAGGTGCGGACGTAGTTCGGTTTTGTTAAACTGCAGGTCTCATCTGCAGCGAGTCCTCGGTTTGTTTATTTTTCAAAACGTGACAAAGTCGTTCTAACTAGCGGTGGAAACATCTAACTTGTTTAATCTGAAGAGTTTCCACTCGATAGAATATGATGAGAGCCAGAAGATGAAGAACAATAAAGTTTGAGCCAACGTTTCCCTGAAACTACAACGTAAACAAACAGCCCCAGCAGCGCTGCATGTTTTTTTATTCAAAATAAAACAAATTCATCAGAAAAAGAAAAAACACTGAATGAAAATGTGCAGAAAGACGAAAATAGTGTTTTAATATCTGCCCCTTGTTTAAAAAATACAAAATAACTACAAACAAACAACAACCTTCACTTCACCTGCACCACACCTTCCCAACAACTTTGATTTAATCATATTTTAAAACATATAAATAGTTTTAGAAGATATCAAGTCAACACAATCCTGTTTCCTGATTTACAACTCAGCTCCTTCAAACTAGTCCTAAATGGAGGTTTTACAAACATTTACATTCCCTTCAGGGTTTAATAACTTTAAACAAATTTTAATTGAATATTTGGGGGGTAATTTTTTTTCAGTTTTATACATGACTTGTAAAATACTATGTTCAACCAAATCATAAAATTTTAATAATTTAAACTGATGAAATATTTGTTGGGTGACCATAGCACTTCCTACTAATAATTCTTGTAGCTCTTTAAAAACAAAACAAAAAAACAGGGTTTGTAATAGTTTTACATGCTTTTCCCCAAACTTCAATACAACAGATTAAATATGGAACAATCATTACATTATTCAATATATTCAAAACTTTGTCATTCAAAAACTATTTTACTTTATACAGTAATGCAATTGATTTTGTTATTTTTATTCTTAAGTAATTTCCATGAGATTTCTATGTCAGCTTCTTATAAATAACAACACCCAAAAGTTTTATTTAATTAACTATGAATTTCAATGCTGTAAATTTTAAAGATGTTTAAAGTTAAAACTATTAATATTGACACAGTTGAGAATTTTATGGCAAGAAAGTTCATGCTCAATAATCCACGTACCAAATCCAATAATTTTCAGTCGGGTCATCTGGAAAGTTTCTTTTTATAGAAATTGGATGGAGGATGGAGGGTGAAACGTTTCTATAAAAAAGAAAGTGTCCAGATGACCCGACTGAGAATTATTGGGTTGAGAATTTTATGTTTATTTGATGGTGATTTCCATCTTTTTGGAGGCTAAATACAAATACAAGGAGAACATTAATTTATTTGTATAGTTTATAGTTTTTTTTAGGCTTTTATATTGTTTATATCGATATCGAATTATATCGATATCGACCGAAATTAAGAACTATATCGTGATAAAAATTTTGGCCATATCGTCCAGCCCTAGCTTAGTGTATTACTAGTTGATGTTTTTCTTAGTTAATTCTAGATGTTATTACTGTTTTTCTCTTACATTTGTTGTTGGATGTAACTGGGACCCCGTGTACATAATCTCGTTTTCATCACATGTACCACATGCGGTGCAAATGACAATAAAGACTCTCTGACTCTGACGGCTGCAGAGTCAGTTTTGGAAAGTCCTGCGTGAATATCTATTTTTTTAAACAAAGTTGAACGTTCTAAGGTCTAAGGAGATTCAATCAGTAAAATGAAGACATCAGTTGGGTTTGTAATACATGTTAAAACAGAATAAAAGCCTTTTTGCGGCATAAAACCGATCTTTGAAGTTTTCTTGAACTAATGTTAAAATCTCGTCTCGTTCTCGCAAGATCTGTGATTTTCTCGTCTCGTCTCGTGAGTTTTGTGTATCGTTACACCTAGGGATGTCCCGATCAGGTTTTTCTGGCCCCGAGTCAGAGTCCTTTAATTTTAGGAATTGGCCGATACAGAGTCCCGATCCGATACTTCTAAAATACATTTTTAAAATTAAGGGGAAAAAAAAGAAACAGATCCAGATGTCCCTTAATTTTTATTTTATTTACCTTAACATTTAACAGAGTACTTCTGTGAGGTAGATTGAACAATCAAGTAATAAGATTTAAAATAAAATTCTTCACATTGAAGTTTAGTGCAACAGTATAAATGTCTAATTTAAAATAAGCAGCTCAACTTAAAATACCAGAACATGACCACAACCTGACCAGAACCTGGCCAGAACCTGAGCAGAACCAGAACCTGAGCAGAACCAGAACCTGAGCAGAACCAGAGCAGAACCAGAACCTGAGCAGAACCAGAACCTGAGCAGGCATGTAAACAAATAAGAAACTTAAAGTGTCAGTTTTATAAAATAAGGCTAGTAACATGCTTTTCTGAACAGCACTCCTTAACTCTCCTCCTGTGGCTTCACAGAAGGAAGTGTATGTTTTTCTTTATGAGATAAATATAAATTATAAAGCCTCTTGCAGCGTGAGCTGGGCTGGGTTGTCTGGTTAAACTCTGTGCATTGTGTCAGGTGTTTGTTTCTGATGTGCCTAATCAGGTTTGTTGTGTTAAATGCAGCCTTTTCCTTACCTCCTTATGAAATACGAACTTTCCATTTGTCATCCACTTTAAAATATCTCCACACGACAGACATCGCTGCCTCCACTTCAAGTTAATGCCGCGTTCCGCTTCTTTTTTACGACAGTCACCGCTTTACGGCAGGCACTGCTTTACGGCAGGCACTGCTGCAAAACTATTGTGCATGTTTTGTTCCGAGACAATTTGACTCTGTAACTCAACATACAGTTAATATAATATTCCCGTTTGTGTTTAGAATAAATATACACATATATATCCGATCCCTGATCGGTGTGTAACGCCCGAGTCGATTCGAGTCTGAAATCACGTGATCGGGACCGATTTCCGGATCACGTGATCGGCTCGGGACATCCCTAGTTACACCCCTATGTACAGGTGATTGATGAAGAAGAGCTGCAGGAGGTAGTAGGATGGTGAGGAGAGAGCAGAGTTTTGTCCTACATTATATACACTCACCAAGTATCAAGCTTTGTGTTGGCCAAAGGCTTTGACTCCACATCTTTATGAGCCCCCGATTGCCTCCCAGTCAAACTTCAATTGGCCAATAACTCTCTCCCGTAGATCTCCAACCAGCAAGGCTGAGCTGGTAGTCCGTAGAGACTTCACCTTTCGCCTTGGGACTTCTACATCCGGCACAACAGGCACCTGCAAAACACATGGATCTTGTTAACCAAATAATGATTAAACATCACCACAGACCACTTTAAGTTTGTGAGAGGACAATTTTCTGACCGGTAGTTTTCTGGCCATTGTAAAGCTGAAAATGTCTAATGATTTGTTGATATTTTTACATTTTAAGACTAAAAAAGACCAGATTATCATAAAGAAGGAAAAATAATGTGATCTTTCCCAATTAAAAAATAAAATAATGAACTATGCAGGTCTAGGTAAATTATTTTAATTGTGGAAAAATTAAATATCCTACTTTGAATAAATAAAGTTAACTTATGTTTTACTCCTTCTATTAGTTCTAGTATTCACACATTTGCAAAGGAAAAGACAGGAAAAACTGCTAAAACTAGCCCTTTTTGTTGTTATAAGAACAAATAAAATTCAGTTTAAAGTTATTTTTGATCAAAGCTTGGAAGAGCCACTGCTGAGGGACCAAAGAGCCACATGTGGCTCCAGAGCCGCAGGTTTCAGACCCCTGCAAAGTCCAGAACCCCTTACATTTTAAGACAGGTTTACAAGAAATCTAAAATAACTACCTATCAGCCACTTTCAAACTGTTAGTAAAATATCTCATGTACTGTACCAGTAAATCTTTAATGAAACTGTCAGAAAGTAATTGACTCTCAAGACCTCTCAAGACTGTGTGAATGAGAGGTCTTCCTTCAGCCTCTTGTTTAAGCAGCTACAAAAACAGTATGTTGCTGAAATACGTATTTAAAGTAAATTAGTATTTCAGCCTGGCTGCGGTTATTGTTCTGCTGGCTATGGCATGTGTGTTAATGCGACGCAACATCGAGAGGATGCGGGGCCTTGTCTCTTTGAAAAACCATCCAGGAACTAAGCCAAAAAAATAAAAAATAATTCGTAGCATACATTATATGGCTTATTTAAACGCTAGAATAACCTAACCTGCAGTGTTTTACTTGCCTCAAATTATCTGCCTCAGCAGCATAAACACCCGTTTTAGCTCGTTGTTAGCTTAGCTTTTAGCAACAGCAGGTTTTGTTCATTCAAGTGGCTAAAACAGCTAGCAAATAAAGAAAACAGAACCGATTACCTTCTTCAACTTCCAACTGAATGTCCAGTCGTCGTCCAGAGTCAGACCAGTCGACGTCTAATAAAAAGCAAGTTTTACGAGCGCTGAGTCCACAACAACAGCTTCTTGTCCCAGCAGCAGATGAACAGGATGTAGCTACATTTGAACGAAGCGCGCGAAGCGTTGATTGGTTGGATATGATGACATGCTACTTCCCTCGATAAACAAGAGTGGCGTTGATTGGTTAGGACAAAGTTCACATGCAACCTGATAAGCAAGAGTGGCGTTGATTGGTTGGAACGTACAAAAAAAAAAGGGCAGAAAGCAGTACTTCACGTTTCACGTACGCCTGGAGTAACGCAGAATAAAATTGAATAATGATAATAATAATGATGATAATAATAATACCCTGATGCATGCTCAATAATAATAATAACAATATACTATATATATATATATATATATATATATATATATATATATATATATATATATACACAATATAAAAAAACAGCTCGAGCTGTTTCAAAAAACTGACAAAACGTTTAAAACAGAAAAATAAACCAGTGTGAAAATACTTTGTGTAGAAACTGGCAGATGGCAAAGGGAACGTTTGTTGAACGTTCTAAGAACGTTAGGTTAGAACGTTATATCTAGGTTTGTTCAAACGTTAGTCAAAACCTTCAAAGAACGTTCTAAGAACGTTAGGTTAGAACGTTATATCTAGGTTTGTTCAAACGTTAGTCAAAACCTTCAAAGAACGTTCTAAGAACGTTGTGATCTAACAGAACCATGTAAGAACCATACCAGAACGTTAGTTAACGTTCTCTGTTACTTGGGTAGCTAGCTAGCGGAAGTGACGTCGCTAGCGAAGTAGCTAGCGGAAGACGGAGAAATGCGGTGCGCTGATTGGCTAAAGGTACTAAGAATCTTGGATGAACCTTGGACGAATGAGGAATTTGATTGGTTGTCATATCCAAGATTTACCTAGACTCATGAGCGGCTTGGGGCGCCACTAGCCCTTTACAGCATATTAATCATCGCTTTAAACCATGGCAGACAATGTTGTGAATCAAGCTCACATAAGGAGAAGTTGCCGGACTGTATGCTTGACAAACACGCTTAAGCCATCGTGGACAAGTCTGATTCCCCGATAAGTCAATTATCAGGTAATGCGAAATACAAGGGGAGCTGCATAATAGTCTTTTTTTTCTCCATTTCAAAGGCCTATAGCGACATGAGAATGTCAATATGTCAATTCTGCAAAGTTGTTTTGTAGCAAAAAGTATTCATTTTTGTTGAGCTCTATTTAACGTGAGTGAAATGGAGGAAGATAGGCATATTGTGAGCCATGTGAGAAGATGGCCACTTTTTGTGGTGGCATAATGAGATTACTAGCGCAAGTTGAAAATGCACAATCGTCCCGTGTGAGGGTTGCACTCACTACCTTCAGATTATGAGACTGACGCGCTGCCTACTGCGCCAAGGATTGTGCGCGTTAGACGAGGTAAACGTCCATCATATACCTGCCAAACGCGGGTTCGATCCCCGGTCCCGACGGGACGTTTTCCCAGCGATGTCATCCCTCCGTGATTAATCTTAGTTACTGGCACTTTTAGTTGTAGAAATGTTAGCAAATATGTGCTTTAAGTATGCGTTTGTTGTGCTAAACAGAAGGTGCGCTTCTGCTGCCGAGAACGTCATTTCCTGTTTACTAGGCGCTCGAGACCGGTGCGCTCCTACGTCATTTCCGGTATAAGTAATTTCTAAATTATCATTTGTAAACAAACGTGAAATCTAGGTGTTATCTATGAATTTTCTTCAACGTTTTGACTGATTCTATACTCAATTGTAAATATTCTAAATGTTAATCTAATTACTTAATAATTACAGTAATAAACAAATTGAAATACTAAATACAGAGTACACAAGGGCATTGAATGCAACACTTTTATTGCAGCGTTAAGAACATCAAGAAAAAACGGTCATATCCATCATCATTTATAATTGAACAACAACAACAACTTTCAAAGACAAAATATTAACAATAAAAACATACATTAAAATATAAACATAAATTGTTGTGAAAAAATAAAATATGTCAGTATAAACATATCAAATAATAACTATAATATAGAATATACATAGATTTAGATATATATATTGTTAACTCTTAAATAGGTTTTAAATATGTTATGGTCAGTCAGTATGAATGTTTTATATAATAATGTTTGTCTTGTACCTGCAATAGTGAAACAATACATGTAATACACGTGTTACTAATCACAACAATTTAAGAGGCTGGAGGCTCATCGTTCCCACTTTTTTTCTTTTTGTAACCTCGCTTCTGTAGCTCTGCCCTCCAGTCATCATAAGACTGAGTTGCAGATTTTTGGCAGTACCAGTTTCCAAAGTACTGTTTGTGTGAGTCAGGCTTTCTGTCTTCCTTACACTTACTGCTAACGATTACATCAGTTTTTTAACGTATTTACGTTTTCCTGTTCCACTTAACTTTTCCTCATCTTTTCTTTGTGTCTGGGCTGAGAGTGGGACTGCAAAAGTTATTGGGAGGTTGAGGGTAACTGTTTGCGAGAGTCCAGGAGTAAACATCACCTGTGGGGGGGCAGACACACCTGGAAACTGAACTGATGGCAGAATATAAGGAGCATGTGGAGCTGCTGAGAATAAAGCCTGCTGAAAGGGCAGGGGAGCCTGGGCTATTGGTGTCAGTTTACGCTTTTTCAGCTTTGCTTCTCCAGCAGTGTTGGGCGGCAGGATAAAACGATGAGGCTCAGTCACAGTCTCTAAATGCAGACTCTCTTTTTTCTGCAGAGCTTCGGGAAGTATCTGTGGTGCAGCCATGGGTGGATCTGGAGCTGGGACACCCCGCATCAAGATGTTCTTCTCCAGTGATCTGTAACGCCTGCTGTACCTGTGGAAACATAAAATAAAGAAGTTAAAATAAAGAAATTTATGTGAACACATTTCTGAAATCTGTCTTTTGTACCATTGTGCAGTTGTGGCAGCATTCACTTCTGGCAGCTGGAGGGTGGTCTCATTCATCAACTTTGCATTAGTAATAATGCACTCCCGGATGTGATTGTAAACACGTGACACCATTGCAAACCTCGACACTTTCTTCCCATCACAGCATGCACCATTTTTGTAGAGGGGTGCAGAGTCTTATGGAGATGGCCTCCACAACTCTGTTGCAGTCTGGCCACTGTGCAGGACTGTGAGCCCCAATGAAACACCTAAAAAAGGACAATAAACTGCATAGTATTCACTTCAATTAAGATTGTCTTTGATGTGGCTCTTTTAGTTATTTTACTGTTATTTTGAACAGTAAAAGTCTTGTATGTCTATTTTAACATACCGTTTAGTGCTCTCCACACCTGGCACAAGCTTCTTGGTGGCCCTGAATCGTCCCTGACTGCTTTGATGACGAGAAGGATATATTGTCTTTTTCTTGTCAAATTCACCCAAGGCTTCCCAGAGGGTAATGATTTGACAGCACTCTTCTTCAGACAAGGCAAGACGATGATCCTTAAGGCTGACAAAGAAATCTGCCAAATCCTGCACTGCTCCATATCCCTCGAAATTATCAGGACCAACTGATCTCTAAAAAAGAAAGAGCATTAAGTGCTGTTGACACAGCAGTCCTACTACTGTACACACTGTTAATTCATGAGTAAACATTTCTTACATCATGCATTGAGGACTCCTCAGTTGTTTCAGTCCTTGTGTCTGCTAAAACCTGGAGTACTGTGGATCCATCCATCCATCCATCCATTTTCTTCCGCTTATCCGGGGTCGGGTCGCGGGGGTAGCAGCCTAAGTAGGGAGGCCCAGACTTCCCTCTCCCCAGCCACTTGGAGCAGCTCCTCTGGGGGAATCCCAAGGCGTTCCCAGGCCAGCCGAGAAACATAGTCCCTCCAGCGTATCCTGGGTCTTCCTCTGGGTCTCCTCCCGGTGGGACATGCCCGGAACACCTCACCAGGGAGGCGTCCAGGAGGCATCCTAACCAGATGCCCGAGCCACCTCAACTGGCTCCTCTCGATGTGGAGAAGCAGCGGCTCTACTCCGAGTCCCTCCCGGATGACTGAGCTTCTCACCCTATCTCTAAGGGAGAGTCCAGCCACCCTGCGGAGAAAACTCATTTCAGCCGCTTGTATCCGAGATCTTGTTCTTTCGGTCATAACCCAAAGCTCATGACCATAGATGAGGGTGGGAACGTAGATCGATCGGTAAATTGAGAGCTTTGCCTTTTGACTCAGCTCTCTCTTCACCACGACAGACCGGTACAGCGCCCGCTTCACTGCGGACGCTGCACCTATCCGCCTATCGATCTCACGCTCCAGTTTTCCCTCATTCGTGAACAAGATCCCGAGATACTTAAACTCCTCCACTTGGGGCAGGACCTCCTCCCCGACCCGGAGAGGGCACGCTACCCTTTTCCGGCTCAAGACCATGGCCTCGGATTTGGAGGAACTGATCCTCATCCCGGCCGCATCGCATTCAGCTGCAAACCGCTCCAGTGAAAGCTGTAGATCACGAGCTGATGAAGCCAATAGGACCACATCATCTGCAAAAAACAGAGAAGCGATTCTAAGGCCACCAAAACGGATCCTCTCAACACCTTGGCTGCGCCTAGAAATTCTGTCCATAAAAGTTATAAACAGAATCGGTGACAAAGGGCAACCTTGGCGGAGTCCAACTCTCACCGGAAACGAGCCTGACTTACTGCCGGCAATGCGGACCAAGCTCTGACACCGGTCGTACAGGGACCTAACAGCCCATATCAATGGGCCTGGTACCCCATACTCCCGGAGTACCCCCACAGAACCCCCCGAGGGACGCGGTCGAATGCCTTTTCCAAGTCTACAAAGCACATGTAAACTGGTTGGGCAAACTCCCACGCACCCTCCAGGACCCTGTTGAGGGTGTAGAGCTGGTCTAGTGTTCCACGACCAGGACGAAAACCACACTGCTCCTCCTGAATCCGAGGTTCGACTATCCGACGGACCCTCCTCTCCAGAACCCCTGAATAGACCTTACCAGGGAGGCTTAAGAGTGTGATCCCTCTATAGTTGGAACACACCCTACGGTCCCCCTTTTTGAATAGGGGAACCACCACCCCAGTCTGCCAATCCAAGGGAACTGCCCCCGATGTCCACGCGATATTGCAGAGTCGCGTAAGCCAACACAACCCCACAACATCCAGAGCCCTAAGGAACTCAGGACGAATCTCATCCACCCCCGGAGCCTTGCCACCGCGGAGCTTTTTAACCACCTCGGCGACCTCCGCACCAGAGATTGGAGAGCCCGATCCAAAGTCCCCAGGCTCCGCTTCCTCAGTGGAAGACGTGCCAGTAGGATTGAGGAGGTCTTTGAAGTATTCCGCCCACCGACTCACAACATCCCGAGTTGAGGTCAACAGCACGCCATCCCCACCATAAATGGTGTTGGTCGCATACCGCTTTCCCCCCCTGAGACGCCGGATGGTGGACCAGAATCGCCTCGAAGCCGTACGGAAGTCATTCTCCATGGCCTCTCCGAACTCCTCCCACGCCCGAGTTTTTGCCTCAGCAACCACCCGAGCCGCATGCCGCTTGGACTGCCGGTACCTATCTGCTGCTTCCGGGGTCCCACAGGCCAAAAAGGCCCAATAGGACTCCTTCTTCAGCTTGACAGCATCCCTCACCGCCGGTGTCCACCACCGGGTTCGAGGGTTGCCACCACGACAGGCACCAACAACCTTGCGGCCACAACTCCGATAAGCTGCCTCGACAATAGAGGCGCGAAACATGGCCCACTCGGGCTCAATGTCCCTGAGTACTGTGGAGACAAATACAATTATAATACATTTATAAAATATGTAATACAAATACAATTGAAATACATTCAGATAGATCACATTTTCATTGCAAGTGTATTTTTAGAGTTGCTGCAGTGCAAAAAGAAAAACTAAAATCATTTAAGTAATTAGGGAATAAAAAGGGGGATACACCCCAAAGGCTCTGGATATCCAGAGAAATGCACACACCATCACATGTAAGGGTCACCAAGGTCAAACTAAAAAAGAAATAGGTTAATTTAGCAGAAAATCAGGGTAAGCCTCTCAAAGTCTCCAGAAGTGGCTCCATCTAGTGGACAAAAAATTGAACTGAAAGGCCCAAATTGAGTCTAAACTTTTACACTTCAAAGGTGAAATAAGGAAACCTGGCTAACAAACCAAGTATGCACTCTCCACCCAAGAGGAGGCCCCAAAGGAGTGTGGGAGGCTGAAAAGAAATTATAAATAATGCTTGAAGTGTGCTTAAGTGGATTAACCAAACTCACTGCAGCTTGTATCTGAAGTAACAGATGAAGCAGCTGTGGAGCTGGATGCAGCTGCTTCTGGTGATGGTGGTGGTGGCACAAGTCTGGCAGGTGTGGAGCTGGAAGCGGCTGCTGATGGTGGTGGTGGTGGCACAAGTCTGGCAGGTGCATCACCTTGCTCTGTCTCAATGGTGGCCAAAGTCATATCAAGAACCTCTTCCTCCTCAGCTTCAGTAAAACCTTCATCCACTTCGACATCTGTGGTCTCTGATTCTTCAATAGCCACTTTGTAATCCTGAAGAACTTTACCAGTTTGCTGGTATAGGTATTCTACTCCTATAAGTTCACCTGCCAAATACAAAATGTAATCAGTAAATAATTTTTGCTGTAGTCCATAAAAAAATTAAACAAAATTAAATACAATAAAGTATCTTTACCAGTGTATTTTCTTGGCACGACATAATGAAGAATCTTCTTGCCCGTAATCTTTTCTGAAAGCGTGTTAGCAGCATAACGAAGTAGATTGTTGTATGTGGTTGGCTGCTGCTCACTTGCCAGTGTACCTGTGAAGTAAATTCAGAAGGAAAACACAACATATGTGAATTAATATCTTTAGATTTATTCCAATGTCAGAACTGTTAACTGATTTAGAAAGTATAATTGCTGGATTTGAATGAATTTCTAATTACCAGGGATGAATCGATTCTGGTGCAGATGAAATGACTCCAGTGATGTTGACCCTCTGGCACAGCGGTAAGTTGGCAGACGGTGGCCCCCCTTCACAACCGTTCCTGTCTGTAAATAAAGCTGTACACCTGGAGGATCCTGGATACATGCGATGTGCTTCTGCTGAGATGTTTGGATTTCCCTCATCCGAGCGGAGTTGATGAGTGGCACTCCAAGTGTGTCACGCCCATTGTCCCCTTCAAAGGCCTGGATCAGACTCTCAATTAGGGTCAGGGTGTCTCTGGTTCCACGAGTGGTTCTTTTGCAGTGTAGGGCTAGTTCACTTTGAGTGATGGAACGGTTTACATCTGCCTCTGAAGGACTTCTGTTGTCCGCTTCTAGCTCTGCACGCTTGGCCCTCTTTAAGGCGGTCAGATTCTCGTTGTCCCACATGAAAATGCACCTGCTGAGGCGACCCATGAAAGCAGGAGGAAAGATGGTAGCAGGATGTGAGGCGGCAGCTGCCTGGGTGGAGGGATCTGGCTGGATGAAGGGAGCAGGATGGATGAGGGAGCAGGATGGGTGGAGGCATCAAGCTGTGAGGTCACAGAGAAAAGGGCATCATCTTGAAGTCCTGATACCAGTAAGTTCACAGCCTCTTCATCTTCCTACTACTAGGCTACAAAAACATATATATTCTAAGTATAAAAGCATCATTCACCAAACATAGCAGTAAAATGACTCATAAGTGATTGTAATCAGATTTTATTTTAAACCAGTTTACCTTAGCAGAGTGAAAGCCACAGTCACAGGTCACAGACTCTCCAAACAGGGTGGTCTGACCTCGTGCTTGCATGGGGCATTTTTCTATCTGAAACAGTGCAGCATCATATTATTATTATTATTATGACAATTACTCATGTCTCTTTTTTGTTTATAGTGGCTTCACTTTACCTTCTGATAGAGATTGTGCCATTTGTTCTGCCTCAGGGCTGGTCACATCCACTCCTCATCTCCCAGACCTTTATGGATCTTTGGCTGGGAGCTCATCTGAACATAACATCAGAAAAGAGGAGAATGAAACAAAACAAAGAATTGATGTACTTTATACAGTTAATGATTACAGTCAATTATCTATATATTCATCCATCCATCCATCCATCCATCCATCCATCTATCTATCTATCTATCTATCTATCTATCTATCTATCTATCTATCTATCTATCTATCTATCTATCTATCTATCTATCTATCTATCTATCTATCTATCTATCTATCTATCTATCTATCTATCTATCTATCTATCTATCTATCTATCTATTCATCCATCCATCCATCCATCCATCCATCCATATTAATAGGTTACTACTATACTTTAAAGTAAAATGTGTCATTAAAGTTTGATCAAACAACGTGACATCATAATGCCACAATTTTTTATTTAATCTATGGTCTACATTATTATTTTTAGGTGATGTGAAATAAACAAAAAATACGACGTTTGTTTTCAGAAAATATGAATGATACTTACTGTAAGATTGTTTTTTTAAGTCGACAGAAACAACAGATCGATTAGAAATCCCTCTTGTTTAACGGGAGCAGGCTATCTACAGCTAACTATACTGTATATTCCTCCAACACGAAAACAAAACCGTGAATTTGTTTTCTGTTATCGCTGCTGCAGTGCTGCTGCTGTTGTTTTTTTATTTTTTTTATTTTTTTTTTATATTTTTTGTTTATTGAAATTTTTCACATTTTTTACATAAATGAACATTACACACTGAACATCACTATATACAGAACTTTTGTCTGGGTGTCTTTATTCTAACCAACTTTTGTCTTATCTGGTATACAGTAGCTAGATTATTCTCTATTTGTTGTCACTGTCTCTCGTCTTTAAATATTGTCCATTTCTTCCATTTTTTGTCCATTTGTGTCTGTTGAAGTCTCAGTCGATATGTCAGTTTCTCCATAATGTAGATTTCTTCTATTATGCCAGTCCATTGTTCTTGGCTCGGGGTGTCAGTCTTTCCCCAGTTCCTCGTAATAGCTTTCTTACAGGCTATTAACATTATCTTGATCAGATACTTGTCCTTTCCCCTTATATTGGTACCTCGAAAATTGCACAGATATAGTACCCCACTACTCAAGGGAATATCATATCCCAAAATCTTATTTATCGTTTCATGTACATTTTCCCAAAATTGAACAATTTTAGAACAGTTCCAAAATATGTGTGCATGATCGGCATTCAAAGATCCACAATTTCTCCAGCACCCCCGATGGGTGTCACTATATGCATTTTTGNAAGCAGCCACGCGTCACCTCCAGGTGAGCGCAGCGGAGGTGAACATTCCTTTGTTTTAAGATAACGGGCCGCTCAGAGTCTGAGACCGGCTTTAATGTAGATGAAGTCCCCACAGCCAACTCGGTTCAGTTCTGGTCCTGTGACACAGGTTCGGGCCAGGTACACTTCCCCCCACGCCACAAGGCCAATCCAAACAAAAAGCAACGGAAAGGTCAGCAAAATACCTCCCTGCGATTTTTGTTGGAACCAGGTAGAACCACAGGTCCAGATAGGAAATTCAGTTGGGATCCAGTGAGAGTGGCAAAGAAACACCGGGGCTACGTGGGACGGCTCTCCCAGCTCGAGGGCTCACCTGGCCGGCAGGATGCGCTCAGAATGAAATAATTTTTTTGATGAATAGATGGACAGAAGGATGGGTGGATGGATGGATGGATGGATGAACAGAAGGATGGATGGGTGGATGGATGACGGACAGATGGATGGATGAACAGAAGGATAGATGGGTTGATGAATGGATGGATAGATGGATGGATGGTTTGATGAATGAATGGATAGAAGGATGGATGAACAGATGGATGGATGGATAGATGAACAGAAGGATGGATGGCTTGATGAATGGATGGCTGGATGGACAGATGGAGAAGGATGGATTGATAGATGAACAGAAGAATGGATGGCTTGATGAATGGATGGACAGACAGAAGACAGACGGGTTAGGGTGAACAGCTGCAGTGTAAGTGAGGAGGAGGTTAGTGTTTCTCAGCAGTCCACCACATTTTCCTGTGGGAGCTGTTCAGTTAAAGCAGGGCTCAGACTGACTCACCCCCAATTTACACTGCATGCGTTCCGGCTCCGATCCGCTCCGCAGGAATTTACACTACATGCGTTCCGGCTCCGCTCCGCTCCGCAGGTCGCAGCTGAGCGTTTCAAGTCCAGTTTCCACTACCTCCGCTCCGCTCGGTCCGCCTGGATGCGCCGCTCCGAGACGCATGCGCGGGAATTGCGAGATCGCGCGATAAATCAAGTGATAAATAAGGAAGTCAGAACAAAACAATTCATTCGGTGGAAGAAGGAGAACAACAGTAGAGACTGCCTCGCTGTTTGATTGTTTTTTGCATTGAGATATTTTCAGGACATTTGCTCTGTAATGGGTGAGTATTGTAGATCAGGATTAGTCCGCCCGTGGTGATTTTATTTTGTAAATACGGATGTTGTGCTCGTTCCTTTTCCTGTTGGTGCGACGTAATCTTTAAAAGTTGACTCCGGCACAGCTCCGGCGTCCGGCAGAAATAGGATCGGATCTAATTTTGACGGACTGCCGTCCGCTCGCCGCCGCTCGCCGCTGCCGTGCGGAGCCAGTAAACTATCTCATTGATTATAATGGGTGCATATTTGCTGCGGAGGTCGGACCGGAACGGATCGGAGCCGGAACGCATGTAGTGTAAATTGGGGGTCACTCTCTGATGTTCTCCCTCTAACCTCCTCTGTCCTCTCTGCTTCTGCCTGTGCTTGATCCCCTCTGCATTTATTTCTTTGAGCCTTCTAATTGTTCCTGCAGTTGTTTTCCTCGCTGTGAGACGGAGCAAAGCTTTTTCATTACAACATGCTGACAAAAGAAGAATGCATTTCTTATAACACCCCCAGATCAAAACTATCTGAATCTTCCCCTCTGTCCCTGTGATGGAATGAACGGTGCTCTACTGACCATGGGCTTCTGGAGACAAGTAGTTGCTCTGGATTTTACGCCACGCATTTTAGATTTAATTTGTAAACACCATGGATCATTTCCCACCCACTTGAAGAACTCTGTCCTACTTTTGTGTCGATCTCTTACATAAAATCTCTTTAAAATAAAAATGTTTTTGGTTGTAAGGCACCTTTTAAGACAATGTAAAACATGTGTTAAAACATATGACTGTGTGAATAAATGTTGAGTGGTTAGTCACCTGACTGAGAGTGGTCTCCACTGCATTTGTCTTCCATGATCACCTTGTGAATCTGACAGAGCAAGAAACAGTTAAATGTAAGACATTTGCTGTAACTCGTGTTAGGGTAATAAATGTTGAGTGGTTAGTCACCTGACTGAGAGTGGTCTCCACTGCATTTGTCTTCCATGATCACCTTGTGAATCTGACAGAGCAAGAAACAGTTAAATGTAAGACATTTGCTGTAACTCGTGTTAGGGTACAGTATTGCTCTTTGAGGACACATTCCATCAGCACTACTTCTGTAGAAGTTTCTTCATGTACAACTGAAGTAAAAAATCTGCTGTACTGCTAAAACATGTTTTAGGATGTAAACCGCTAAAGGTTTTGGTAGCAAAACATCAGGCAAGAAATCAATTAATTGGTGTTATTTAGCACCACTTCAAAATATAAGTCCTTTCAGGGTGTTTTATAAGTAAGGAAAACGGGTCCACTTCATTTCCCATACCATGTGAAAGAATGGATAGTTTTAATGTTTTGAATTGATTCATGTAGCTCACGGCGTGACTCTCATTGTCTTTATCAGATTTTAAGATTTTCACGGGAATTTAATTTTAATTTGGGACTGAAACTTTATTATTGTGGTGCAAGTAAAGAGTGTGAAGCAAAGAGCAGCACTCTTTCCGCCAACATGAGTTTCATGTTGTCAATGACCAGAACCTGTTTCTGGCAAAAGACAGAACAGTTGAAAAAGTATGTTTTAATGACTCTGGGGAAGGTAAATAGGCCTAATGTTGAAATTACTGTTTACAATTTCATCATAACCTTTTTAGTTAGCAGTTAGCACGCATATTGATTAGCCCAGAAAAAATACAATCTAAATGTTAAATATTTATTACCTCTTGGATTCAAGGTAAGTCATCGTTCATATAAAATATGTTGACCACCTGGTCTGAGCTTTGGTGATGACATGAGACTGCACATGTTGAATGGTCATATAACAGAATTACAATGATTCAGATATCATATTTGATGTTAACAGTCTGAGAACACTGCTGGTCTATGTCAGCTGGACGTCTTCTGACTGACTTGGTGGGATTACTGACTGGACTGAGGTGGTTAGTGGGGGGTTTGAAGCTAAGCTGAGGCTGTTGGGCTTTTGAGCCACAAAGCAAATG
>JBBPBX010020034.1:0-20843 GCA_038048925.1 Garcialebias charrua | reverse complement strand
TTCCAAATACTGTAATAGCAGTGTGGAGTTCAATAATGGGCATAACGGTGGCACAACTGGTAGAGCTGCTGCCTCTCAGCGAGCAGGTTCCTGGTTAAAATCCCAGTCCGGGTGCCTTTCTGGGTGGAGTTTGCATGTTCTCTCCATGCATGCGTGGGTTTTCTCCAGGTACAGTACTCCGGTTTCTTCCCACAGACTAAAAACATGCATGTTAGGCTGATTGGTGACTCTAAATTGTCCCTAGGTGTGAGAGAGAGTGTGAATGGTTGTTTGTCTCATTTGTCTCTATGTGTCCTTGTGATGGACTGGAGACCTGTCCAGGGTGTCCCCCGCCTCTCACACAGTGATGGCTGGACATGGGCACCAGTGATCCCCGTTACCCAAAAAGAAAGAAGCGGGTAAAGATAATGGATGAATGAATGGACGGATGAGTTAAATTACTGAGGTGTCAATCAGGTGGCCCTAATTTAAGGATGAATCAAGCACATGTTGTGCATCCATTTCAAAAGTAAACCAGAGAAGTGCGGGGGAAAAAAACAAGACTACTATTCATATTAGGGGTGTAACGGTACGCTAAAATCACATTTCGGTTCAGTTAATTTTTTTTTTTTACAAAAAAGGCCAAAATGAAGACTTACAAAATGTTTATTTTGAAAATATGTCAAGTACCCTCATTTCACAATTACGTTCATTTATTAAGGAAAAGTTCAGCTCAGACATATATTTGCTATAATTTTTATCAAACAAATAATTGTTTTTAAGTGTTAATCTTCTTAAAAGCCTTGCTGTGCGCTCCTGTGGCAGACATTTGCAGCAGAGCTAAACGTAGGTGCGACCTATACACCAGTGCGACCTATCTAGGGATTTTTC
The DNA here is from genome assembly GCA_038048925.1 of Garcialebias charrua. NCBI lineage: Eukaryota > Metazoa > Chordata > Actinopteri > Cyprinodontiformes > Rivulidae > Garcialebias > Garcialebias charrua. The sequence continues at coordinate 19,973 of JBBPBX010020034.1, read as the reverse complement.
CAATCTATTGGTGATAATTGGACAATGCGACCTATACACAGGTGCGACCTATACACCAGAAAATACTGTAAACATAAATACAAGCGACCCATTTGGATGATATTTTAAATAAACAGCACTCTTTACAATAAATAAACTATACTAACAATAATAAAAATCTTAATAAATACAATAACAGTCAGAACCAGAACAATAAGCAGCAATAGATGTTTACAATCTAACTACCGTAATCAAGTTTTAAGTTTTTGGCCAAAAAGACCAACTTATCTACATTTTCTGCCAAAAGCACAGATCTAGTTGCAGTGACAATATGACAAGTGACCCTGTGCACATGGTTTTGTCCCACCTCATGTACCACATGTGATGTGAATGGCAATAAAGACACATTGACCTTGAATATCTCCCATGGTGGAGAAAACCAGCTCACTAGCAACAGAGATAGACGGGCACCCTGAAGCTCTGTACTCATGAACCTCTTCTTGGACCTGCTCCAAAAGAGACTTGCTAGTTCCCACCTGTCCCTGGAAAAGTTCAGAGTTCAGTCATCACAGACTTCTTAGCTGGAGGTGATCTGGTGGATGATTTCCCTGAAGAGGAACTCAGTGACAGGAGACCGCAACGAGATACTAGGCTGCTAATGCTATGCGTGCTGCAAGATAAGAGCGCTGTGCTGAAGCATGCGTAGGAACTTCAGTTCCGCGGCGTATGATTATGCGAGAGATTTCTCGTTAATAAAATGTAATGATTGAAAAATAACCAAAATGGTACGCACGTGGACGAACCGAACATGACGTACCAAAATGGCTCAATACACCCACGTGTACAGTTACACCCCAAATTCAAATGGCCAGAATGGCAAAGACTCGGCCAATGATCAGCTCCAGGGTGAACTAAGAAATTCTGAAGTTCACGGTGAGTACTGTGACAATTAGAAGACGCTTGTGTGAAGCTAATCTATCGAAAAGAAGCCCCCACAAAGTTCCACTGTCATAAAAAAGACGTGTTGAAGAGGATACAATTTCCCAAATAACACATAAAGTGGCCAATAAAGAAATGGAGAAACATTTTGTGGACTGATGAAAGCAAAATTGTTCTTTTTGGGTCCAAGGGCCAAAGACAGTTTGCCAGACGACCTCCAAACACTGAATACAACAGTAACTTGTACACTCTGGAGACAGTGGTGGTTCAAGCATCTCTTAGGTGTTGGGCCTATTTATCACACACAAGGAATCATGGATCAGTTTCCATATATCATAATACTTGAAGAGATCATGTTGCCTTATGCTGAAGAGGAAATGCCCTTGAAATTAGTGTTTCAACAAGACAACGATCCCAAACACACCAGTAAGTGAGCAGCATCTTGGTTCCAGACCAACAAAATCAAAGTTATGGAGTGGCCAGTGGAATCCCCAGACCTTAACCTGACTGAAAACTTGTGGGGTGACATAAGAAATGCCGTTTCTGAGGCCAAATCTAGAAATGCAGAGGAACTGTGGAATGTTGTCAAATAATCCTGTAATAATAATACAGTACATGTTCACAGCTGCCAGAAGTTGGATGACTCCATGCAACACAGATGTGAATCAGTTCTCAGAAACAGTGGTTATTACAACTAATTATTAGTTTAGTGATTCACAGAAATGATCAATTCTAAAGATTTTTCAGTTTATACAGTAAATACGAGTTTGTACCGCAAAACGCAGACAGCTACGTTTTTGAAAAGACCAATGATGTTTATTATTTCATTTTCTGTAAAGTGATTTAAAAAATACTTCCAGTATACATTTTTCTTTAAGTTTTGATTTAAAATATAATGTGCAGTGTTCCCCAATGCATGGAAACAAAAACTATTCTAAGGATTTTGAGCTTTACTCACGTCTGTAAATGCTATTACTTCAAGCACAACTTGTCCGGGAGTGTGTGCCCAGATGTTTGGGTGTTTGTTGGTGCTTGGTTGATTTAACCATGTTGACTGCATGTAGGTCTTTTGAGAGTCAGGTGAGTGAGAAGAAAGTCCACCCCTAAACCTGCGTCTGTCTCCAGACGACTGTACACTGTTCACACTGTTGACATGAAGCTGCGCACATACGAACACACACCTATCACTGCTACAGAAGCCCTGCAGTTTGCCTTGTTCAGCCGAGCAAGACAAATCTCACTTAGGACAAACCAGCGTGTCCTTGGAAGAAGGACGGAAAAGGGGGGGAGGAAAGAAATAGTCTTCCTCTCCACCTTTTCATCTCCCTCTGCTCCTCTCTTCCGTTTGAATGGACAGACGACAATGAAAGCAAAGGATCAAACAGGAGACAGGAGGAAAAGTCATTCACAATGTGTGTGAATGTGTGTGTGTGCACGCGCGTGAGAATACAAAGCTGCAGCAGTATATCTTTTTCCCCTCATGCAATCACCTACAGCCCCAATGGGACCCTCAGCAGAAACACAACCTCTCCAGACCCTAACCTTTGACCTCTGACACACACAAAACAGGGCTCACTGTCTCACACAAATCAAACACACACACACACGAATGTCTCCTTGTTGTAAACAACTTAAACAAAGCAGGTCTGTCTGAAGATAACGAGAACCCAGGTCCAGTCTGTACCCCATCTTTCGGTCTTTATTTACCTTAAATCTTCAAATTTGTTGAAGAGAGTCGGACAAACACACCGAAAGGGTTTGATGAATTATGTCATCATTCTCTAAATATTTAACTATATTTACAAAACTCTCCCCATAAAAACTTTGAGGTCTTCAATTTCTGCAGAAACAGTTTGAAATTCACATCAGCTTTGTTGCTCTTTTTTGCCTTCTTAGGCTATTTTTTAACTTTTAGCTACTTTTAGCTGGAATTTTGCAACTTTTACTTAGCGATTTGCTCTTTTTCCCCTTTTAAGCTTAATTATTTTAATGGTTTAGCTCGGTTTTTGCTACTTTTACATTTAAATAACAATTAGACTGTTTTAGCTAGCTTTTTGCTCCTTTTGGTTACCTTTTGCTACCAGTACTTTAAACCTTTAGCTATGTTTTTTTACTTTTAGCTTTAGCTTTCCTTCTTTTACCTAATTTTTTGACTAGTGTTTGTGTTTATGGTGCTACAGGACTTTTGTCCATCTGTAGGTGTGCATTTATGTGTTTAACGCATGTGTTTGTGTGTTACAGCACTGGAATGTGCCTTGACCTGCCGACCCAGCCTAGACTCCAAGGGCGTTAGCAGTTACACCATTTGTAGGCTCCCAATAAATAACCTGCACACACACTCACAGAAATACAGCTGAAGAAGGCCACCTCAACCTTCACACACATTCCTGACAAACACGCACATATAGAATGCATTTAACAGAGGAAAAGCACATTTCCTTCAGCTACGTTCCCACAGTTTCACTTCAGAGGAGTAAAGATGTTTCGGTTCGTCTTACCTGCCTCCCTGCTTCATTATTGTGCAGGTTCATCAGCGTCCGGGCGTGCTCCTGCGACCCTCGCAGGTAATTCTTCTCCCTTTCCCTGGCGTCGACAAACTCACGGGCAAATCTGTAGCCGTAATGCACATTGTCGCCGCAGCCACCCCACAGCCAATCACGTGGCAGTTCTCGGGGCCGGACGGCACGGCTGCAGCCGCAGGTGGAGAGTTCGCCCTCGCGGCACGCCCGGCTGATGGCGTTGACCACGCCGGCTGCACTGATGGCGTAGGTGAAGGCTGCTTCCCTCGAGCCTGATGGAGAGGGGGAAAATCAGGGTACATTTAAGAGTAAAATATTTAAATAACGTACGCACTTAGTGATAGAAAACATGGTGAACTGCAGCTGCCGACCCAAACAGCAACTAATAATCTTACACACGTTTAAAATTCCCATCAACTTAAAGAAATTCCAAATATGGACATCCTAACATGTGAAATAATAAATCAGAACAGAAATATCTGGATGACGCAACAGGTCAAATAAATAAACGTTTTTGTGTAATTTGGTGAAATGACCCTTTAACAGATCACATTAAAAATAGAGTGCCAAATAATAGTGTAAACATTTCAACCTGTGCAAGACATTTGTAATTTGTTCCAAGTGAAACTGCACCGTTTCAATGTTTATGTGAATAAATACACTCTCAACTTATTAAAAGTACAAATGTTAAATGTAGATAATCCATTAAATGATTTTACTACAGCTCATTACAGTGGTTATTTATTACATTCATAAGGACTTTGTGTCATTGGCTCACAACGTTGATTTATTTATAGAATCTGATCAAATGCAGGAAGGTTGAACAAAAAGTAGGTTAAGACATTTCAATATAAACGATTTTAACAACATTTTAACTCAAGAAAATACATAATACTATGCATTCAGAGAAAGAATGAAGGGAACCTGACAGGTTTTACCAGTTGCAACTAAAATAAAAACAGCATTATGTTGTTGGTTTTTCCTGCTGAGGCTGCATCAAGAGAGATTTGTTGCACCAAGTACAGTATTTCATATATAATAAGTAAATCCTTAATCGTACAAATCTATAGGTTTCAACTCTGTTTTCCATCATTATTTATAATTATATGACATATAATTAATGAGTCTAATAAATAGAACACAACTGACTGGGATCAGTTTTGTTAAACCTGTGGAAAATAAGATTGCACTTTCATTTAAAATATTATACAGGTGAAAACAATTAGCATTCAGCAAAATATCTAATGAACTACTGAACAATTTTAACAATTTTAAAGAAATTTGCAAAATATAATCACTGAATCTAGATCTAGAACAAGGATGCACGATATTATCGGCATGGCATCAGTAACGGCTGATATTAACAATAGAGTTAAATATGGGACATTTAATCAAAATAACTCACCAATATAAGAGGCATATATATATGTCTATATATGTCTATATATATATATATATGTCTATATATATGTCTATATATATATGTCTATATATATAATATATATATATATGAAAAGTGCTGTTTTTNTATATATATATATATATGTCTATATATATATATGTCTATATATATGTCTATATATATATATATGTCCATATATATATATATGAAAAGTGCTGTTTTTGTAAGACAACCCAGTGACAAGGATACCTGCAGTGCCAGCACAACGTTATGACGTCACACGTGCGCTGTTTAGATTTATGACAATCTCCAAATTTGCACTGTTCGAGTGATGTCATTGTGTTAGAGAGAGTAAATGTCATGAATAAATTTGACATTAAACATAATCCAAGTTGAAGTGTTATATTATTTTCAGTCCCATTTCTGGTGTCTGCGTTTGGTATCACGTAAAATTGATAAAGACCATGCAGAATAATGTAGTATTTTAATTCCACAGCAGAGAAAGCTTTGTAGTCTCTGTTAAGTAGGTCTAGGGGAAAAAATATTGGTATAGGTTATCGACTAAAGACGTTTTAAGTTAACATATTGACATATCAAATATCAGCCAAAGATCCAATATTGTGCATCCCTAATCTAGAACTGAATAATTTTTGGTGTAAACATGCTTCAAGATGGCTACCACAGCCATGTGGCAATTAAAAAAAAAAGTGCTTATAACTCAGTCAACTACATCGATAATACCCTAAAACTTGGTGCAGTAGTAGCTGAGACTGATCCCCCAACATATAATCTGAGCATTAACAGATTGAAAAAAAAACCTTTGTGTAAAATTTTGTCATGAACTATTTAGGGTTGACTCAGTTAGCAAAATACCCTATGGACCATTTGACAGAATTTGACAAGACTTTCTGGAAAGAATAACCGGATGAACATCTACAACTAATCACTTTATGGGGCATGTTTAAATCAAGATGGTCGCCATAGCCAAAAGATCAGGGGTCTGCAACCTTTACGATCAAAAGAGCCATTGCTGCCCTTTCGTTCACTAAATTAAACGTGTCAAGAGCCGCAATACCTGCTACAACTGTCATCATCAACTGGTGGCCCGTGGGCCATTTTAAGTTTGCTAGAGGGGCTTTTCAGGCCAGTAGGTGTGAAATTATAAAACTAAAAACATCTAATGATTATTAACATTTATTGATATTTTTACATTTTGAGACAAAAGTAAATATTGGATTCCATCCATCTTCCATTCATCTGTCCAACGTCTTGTATTGTCTTGTATTTTGCCAATAAAAAAACGAAAACAGTTAACTGTGCAGACAAATCAAAAAGGCGTTCAATTCAGGATCAACTGGACTTTATTTGTAACAGAAAACGTTTCGACTTCTGTCCAGAAGTCTTTTTCAATTCAGTTGATCCTGAATTGAACGCCTTTTTGATTTATCATGTCCTGGATGACTGAGAATCTTCACCAGCATGTGCAGACAAATGTGCATTTAAAAAATTGTTGAGTACCTTATTTTTTGGACTATGTGGCACATTTAAAATCCTTTAATTTTCTCAAAAATTGACAGTGAGCCTTATAATCCAGTGAGTCTTCTGTATTAATTCTGGTTGTGCTTACTGACCTCATACCGATTGTATGTGGTTATTATGAATGAGTTGGATAAAGTTTGACTTATCTGACTGTTTTGTTTTGATAATGCGCCTTATAATCCGGTGTGCATCCTTCATTGATATTGAGCCTTATAATCTGGTGCACCTTATAGTCCAAAAAATATGGTAATTGCGTTTCCTACTTTGAAGAATAAAGCATAAAGTTAAAGTGAGTATAATTTACTTTGTGTATTAGTACTAGTATCCACATACAGTATTTGCAAAGGAGTTGACAGGAAAACTGTTAAACTAGTCATTTTTCGTGGGTACAACATCCTATAAAATTCAGTTTTATGTTAGTTTTGGTCAAAGCTTGAAAGAGCCGCTGCAGAGGGACCAAAGAGCCGCATGTGGCTCCAGAGCCGCAGATTGCAGACCCCTGATCTAGACGAGCCCAAAATGGTTCTAACTCAGTGAATTTCACAAATATGGTGGTAGTAGTTTAGAGTCATTCATAACATACTCTGAGCGTGACGTCTCAACTAGAGTCGGCGGGCGATATGCATTCCTTCAATAGAGCTTGGAATCGTGACGTCAGCGGGACCGGGATCGCGCAAAGCATCCCGGTACTTTCGGACACGGAGTCTGACGTGACCGGGGTTTGCGTTAGTTGTAGTGTGTTATCCTAGGTGAAATACGCTGAAATGGTGAATGCTTGTTGTGTTGTGAACTGTCACAATCGTTCTCACGATCGCAGGGGGAGCCGTATTGCAAATGGAGTCCGTTTTTTCATCTTTCCGGCATGAAAACAACACAGAGGAACACAGGTTGCTAAGCTAACAGAGACATGGTGACATGACCTGTTAAACGAACAAACATCACTTTCAGGAGTATTTCCAGACACATGTTTGTGTGTTCGAAGCATTTCCACACAGGTAAGGTTTAAATAAATAATATTACACTTATTAACTGCTCATATGTAACACAGGATCGTTTACAAACAGCTAGCTGGCTGGCTAGCTAGATCATCTAATCAAGTTCTTTTATCTCTTCTTAGGCAAGCCAGCGTATGAATTCCTACATTGTGATCCTGACTGGGTACCCTCTTTACATCTCGGGCACACCGAAGTCAAAACAATGAACACTGCCCGATTTGCCCGTCGGACCAAGAGACACAAATCAACCACAGAGGACAACACTGCACCTGCCACACCACCAGATCTGCGTAGCCAGACATCAGAGATGGATGAAACTGCTCCTCCAGGTGTAGCTGCTCAGAGTTTTTCTGAGGATGAAACAGCCCAGGGGTCCGACGTGGTTCAAGGTGTACAGAGGTCCGAGGTGGATGAAACCGGCGCGGGGTCAAAGGGTGATGAAGCTGCACTAAAGGACAGTGCTGAAACACTGCAGGAATGTGGACTGTGTGTCCTCAGAGGTGCTGAAATTAATCGCTTGCTGGAGGAAAACAGGATCCTGAAGGAAGAGCTGTCCCAAAAGAAAATGAATGAGCAATTCTTAAAAGATGATGCAATTGTCAAGTATTACACTGGGCTTCCATGTTTGGCTGTTGTGATGGGTGTGCTGGCTCAGCTGCTCCCCTGTCTTCCACAGCCTGGAAGAAATCTTTCACATTTTCAGATGCTCCTTCTAACTTTAATGCGCTTGAGGCTTAATCTGCTAATCCAGCACATTGCACACCTGCTCTGCATCAACCGAAAGCTTGTGTCCACCACATTTAGAAAGACTATAGGTGTAATGTTTACACACCTCAGCCCTTTGGTGCACTGGCCAGAGAGACATTATTGTTTGCAAGGCCCCAGTGTTGTTTTGAAAATATGAATTATTATCTGTGTGAACATTGACTGATGAACTGAACGTGAAAATGTATCTACTTTTGCCCAAGTGTTGCTTCGATGCTGCATGCTGTAAATAAATTATTGCAGATTAATTCAGTTTGTAGTCTCTTGTTAAATAATGTTGAACATGTCTAAGTTACAGTAACACAACAGATCAACCGAGTTTACGATTATCCGTCACCACATGGGTAAAATATGTGACATTTGTAGTGTTAACAAGAATAAATACAGTTCAAATACAATAAACACAGAAAATGAAAACTTCTTGCAGATATACCCTGATGCATGCTCAATAATCCAGGTAGAAAAATCTAAAAAAGCTAAGTCTGGTCCTCTGGACATTCAAAAGTTGAATGTCCAGAGGACCAGACTTAGCTTTTTTAGATTTTTGCAGATATATTTCACATTAACAATGTGCTAAAATTACATGTTAAGGTGCAATTTTATCTGATATTTGCACAACAAAGTGAGTTTTAGAAAATGTAAGCATGCTTTGCAACTAATGAGAACTAGGACCAATGAAATATCAAACAAAAATTTTGAGAATAAATTCTGATTCCCGAACCACTGAGTCAGAATAAAAAACAAATTAGCAATAGTACCTTTTGCTTATTCATCATCATCAACTTTATTCAACAGACTTGTGGTCCACAAAATTAAACATAACACACACAACACATACAGAAAGAATAAATTGTAATCATTGCATAAAAAACCTGCATAAAGTCAGAAAGCAGTGCTTAGCTGCCACTTCCTCATTCTTCAACATATCCCTCCCTCCATATGCTGCACCTAGCTAGGAAATTAGCTGTCAGTGACAACTGATTCAGCAAGACATTTTTGTGCATGTGGCACATAACCACGGCTCAGTCTCCGACGGTGCCTGAGTGAGCCCCACGCATGTCAAGTGGAACCACTGGATTTTGCAGTTCTCATTGTCACAGGCCACCATGTCATCCTTCTCCTCAGGACCTTTGCAAAGGCACCACAAACGTTTTTTTGCTATTTTCTGTTTTTTCTGTTTTGGACCAGATGAGTGTTGCTCTGATAAAGGATTATCACAGGTTGTAGAGGCGGCCGCTCTGGTAGTGACATGCTACAAGTTCTGGTAAACACACCTTCAAAAAAAACTCCTGTGATTTTGTCAAAAGGGTGGTCCAGAAGGTCACATCGGGAAATACTCGTACAACAACACAGTCTTTCTGTGACCACACCACAAAGTCACAAAAAGCTGACTTGGTCACAAACATCTGCATTTGTACCTGCCTGTAGTATTTGTGTGTTTGCTTCAAGTTTAATTTCCCATCACTTTGATAAAGACAAAAGTTGCTGTCATCTGCACAGGCCTGCATGATGAAGTTGTCGCGGTGCTTAAATGGGCATTTTATTTCCAGACATCCTTTCTCACAACATGAGCAGTGGATGATGCCATCTGGAGATGCACCAACCTCTGGAAATTCTGGATTTATTATAAATCCATTTTTCTAGGTTGAAGTTGTCATGCTGCGATGCTGACAGTTTGACGTTTCCCTTGCTTGCTCTTCATGATCGACCCCCCATTTCATGGCAGCTGTGCTTGTTGTTTTTCTGGGGTAGCACACATTGCGCACAGATGACAGAGCTGGTCTGGTGACACTGGAGGACATAACAGCAGAGGCATTAGACTGTGCACAGTCTACTTGTCCCGTGGAACGTAGAATCACCCATGGTTGGAGTGGTGCTTCATTCAGGCGCTGAGAGTGCAGAACCTAGGGGGAAAAATAGAAAATTTCTGCTACATTAATCAACATAAAATTGTAAAATCCATTACCTTCACATCACTACTTTTTCCATAGGTTAGGTTACAAATACAGTACATTCTAAAAACCTAATAAAACTTATGGTAAATAGCCTGTTCTAAAGTAGCAGAAAAGGTATAAATTAATATTATATTGGATGGATGAATGTGTGGATGGATGGATGAATGTATGAATGTGTGGATGGATGGATGAATGTGTGGATGGATGAATGTGTGGATGGCTGGATGAATGTGTGGATGGATGGATGGATGGATAGCTGGATGTATGAATGTGTGGATGTTTGAATGTGTGGATGGATGGCTGGATGGATGAATGTGTGGATTGATGGATGAATGTGTGGATGGATGTGCAGATGGGTGGGTTAGAACCCATTAGAACAATTTAAAAACTTTGTGCACATCTGTTTTGTAAACAAACCTCCTCAACAAAATCATTATCAATTTTGGAACAAGGGCAGAGAAAATAATGTTCTTCATGGCAGCTTATCTTTTTAAGGGGTCACTAGAAAAACTCGGGGTGATTTACTTTGATCCGTTTTTCTAAAAATTGTCTCAAAACGCATCTACAGAAATTAAAAACCTGTCACAGCAGTTTGAGAAGAAAATGGCAGCAGCAGCTGCGACATGTCAACGTCCCTGTGTGTTCACCTACCTTCGTGAGAACAACAGTTTTTTGGTCGTTGACTTGAGAAATCTGCAGGTCCTGCACCCATCCATTTGTGAACTGAAGATGACTTTGCAGAGATTTATAATTCCTGAACTGCTCACATGTGTAGGCACTCAGACCGCACACAAGGTAGCTCATGTCGGGAGCTGCGGTAGCTCGTTGAAATCACCGGTCCACTGCCTGTGCTCATCTGGATCCAGCCCAATGGAATCAGTTTTAACAAGATAGCGCTGCTTCGCTTCTTTGTTCAGTTTTGTCGCGGTAACGAATCTTTATCTTCTGTTTCTCGCGGTCCATGTTTGTTCTTCGTGTGGTGTTTTACGCCATGTTTGTTTTGGTCTAGGATGTCCGAAAACATGGCGGCGTCGCATTCGTCGTGACGTCATTGCCCAAGCTCTATAAGTTTTGAATTATCCATCTACAGTACAAGTTCAATAAATTATATTTTCATCAACCAAGGTGCTCTTTTCATATTAACTGTGTTTTTATAACACGCAGCACCAGCACTGATAACCTCACGCAGACAGACAGGCACGTTGTGTGTTCGGGAGCTGTTAAATCTCCCAACAGTTTCCCCCACAGTCAGTTTTATGGGGCTTCGGAGCCTCGACATCAAATAGCAGGTCCGGATCTGACGGTTCCATGTCAGCTCATCAGCGCATTTCAAAAGCAGGGCCGCGGGACAAAGGAGCATTAACACCTCCTTACAAACAAACCTGGGGACAGACCCGACTGTCAACAGGGAGGGACAGAAACCCCCCACACAGCAGCTAGCATGTCTGACGGCGCAGCAACGGATTTGACACCTACGTGTTGATGAGACTTCCCACGTCACCTGCTGGGAATTAAACGGGCTTAAAACCGACCCTAGGTTCGGAACTTCGTGGAGAAAAACATCTAAATACTATAATTATTACTTAATATGTTACTTTCACAGCTGCACTATAACGCTTTAAACCTGTCTGCGCTGCTAGCCGAGCTAAGCTAATTTAATTACTGCGCATGCGCAAAGCAGGAACGTGGGGCCCGGGGGGTATTTCCTTGATGATAGTTATTAAAAAAGTTATGAGTATGTTAAAAATCGAAAACATTCTTGTCATCTATTTGCTTTTAAAAGAAAAAAAAAACATATCTACATTTGTTATGTTTCTTCTTATAACTTAACGATAATAAATCCAACAGAATCCCAACGGAACGTGTCCTACTTTATTAGACATTTTTCCAACTGCCAGAACACAGATTCCTCCGCGCCATATCACACTTGGTATTCTTCCACATAGAACACACAATACTGTAGTACGACATGTGAAATAATGGAAAAGGAGAATGATAAAATATTTGCTGTAAAAAAATGATTGTCATTTATGTGTTGTGTATTATTAGCTGTGGCAGCAGACTAAAGTTAACTGGTTGTAGATGTGTGTCCAGTAATTACTCTATAATCTGTTTAAAGGTTTGCATAAACCAACAAAATTATTCTAATATTTCCATTTAAAAAAATCTGTCCAATGGTTCATAAAATATTTTTCTAACAACAGGCAAAAAAACACTGACACACACCAAAACATAAATTGTCCTTTTGCCTTTCGTAGTAGTGAGCAATCAACACACAAAACTCTTTCCTTCAGTAGAAACACAATGAACTCCATTATTGATTATACTAAAAGTGCAATTATATTGAATGGTTAAACTATACTGTACACAAAAAAAAACATTCAGCTTCGTTGCTTTCAGACACGCTTCTTTCCAGCTGCTTTCATTGCACTGATAAAAAAAAAAAAGATTAAACAAGGAATGTGTGTGAAATGTGGAGCTGCGTGATAAAAACATGCTGGATGCTGCATCAATTTAAAAGATTGCATCAGTGTTATTCCAGATTCTAAAAAAGTTGGGACACTAAACAAATTGTGAATAAAAACTGAATGCAATGATGTGGAGATGCCAACATCTAATATTTTATTCAGAATAGAACACAAATCACAGATCAAAAGTTTAAACTGAGAGAATGTATCATTTTAAGGCAGGGGTCTGCAACCTGCGGCTCTGGAGCCACATGCGGCTCTTTGGTCCTTCCGCTGCGGCTCTTTCAAGCTTTGACCAAAACTAACATAAAACTGAATTATATGTTTAAAAAATAAAGACTAGTTTTAGCAGTTTTCCTGTCATTTCCTTTGCATATATGTGGATACTTGTACTAATACACAGAGTAAATTATACTTTAACTTTATGCTTGATTTCTTCAAGGTAAGAAAAGATAATTTGACAATATCCTGCGGGATTAATACAGCTCTATCTTACTGTATCTGTTCAATGACTCCACAATTTAAAAAAAAATAAATCACATAGCACAGTTCATTGTTTTAGTTTTAAATTGGCAAAATTATATATACCGGTATATATTTTTTTCTTCTTTACAAGAATCCAGTTTTCTGTGATAGACTTGAAACTTGGATGTGGGCACCAGTGACCCCCTGCAACCTAAAAGGGAAGAAACGGTTAAAGACATGTGCTGGTGAAGATTCTCAGTCGTCCAGGACATGATGAAATCAAAAAAATTGATTTTAAAATTTTAAAATTGGTTAAAGACATGGATGGATGGATGGATGGATGGATGGATGGATGGATGGATGGATGGATGGATGGATGGAAGGAAGGAATCCAGTTTTTTCTTTTGTGGCAAAAATGTAAAAATATCAATAAATGTTAACAATCACTGGATGTTTTTAGCTTTATAATTTCACACCTACAGGCCAGAAAAGCCCCCTCTAACAAACTTAAAGTGGCTCATGGGCCACCATTTGATAATGACAATTGTAGCAGGTTTTGTAGCTCTGGACACGTGTAATTTAGTGAACGAAGGGGCAGAAATGGCTTTTTTGATCAAAAAGGTTGCAGACCCCTGTTTTAAGGGAAAAATTTGTTTCAAAATTTCATGTCGTCAACAAATCCCTAAAAAGTTGGGACAAGTCCATTTTTACCACTGTGTGTCATCCCCCCTTCTTCTTACAACACTCAACAGACGTCTGGGGACAGAGGAGACCAGTTTCTCAAGTTTAGAAATAGGAATGCTCTCCCATTCATGTCTAATACAGGCCTCTAACTGTTCAATCATCTTGGGCCTTCTTTGTCGCACCTTCCTCTTTATGATGCGCCAAATGTTCTCTATAGGTGAAAGATCTGGACTGCAGGCTGGACATTTCAGTACCCGGATCCTTCTCCTACGTAGCCATGATGTTGTGATTGCTGCAGAATGTGGTCTGGCATTATCTTGTTGAAAAATGCAGGGTCTTCCCTGAAAGAGATGACGTCTAGATGGAGCATATGTTGTTCTAGAACCTGAACATAGTTCTCTGCATTAATGGTGCCTTTCCAGACATGCAAGCTGCCCATGCCACAAGCGCTCATGCAACCCCATACCATCAGTGATGCAGGCTTCTGAACGGAGCGTTGATAACAACTTGGGCTATCCTTGTCCTCTCTGGTCCGGATGACATGGCGTCCCAGTGTTCCATAAAGAACTTCAAATCGTGACTCATCTGACACAGAACAGTCTTCCATTTTGCCACACTCCATTTTAAATGACCCCTGGCCCAGTGCAAACGTCTGAGCTTGTGGAGCTTGCTTAGAAATGGCTTCCTCTTTGCACTGTAGAGTTTCAGCTGGCAACGGCGGATGGCACGGTGGATTGTGTTCACTGACAATGCTTTCTGGAAGTATTCCTGAGCCCATTCTGTTATTTCCTTGACAGTGGCATTCCTGTTTGAGGTGCAGTGACGTTTAAGGGCCCGGAGATCACGAGCATCCAGTAGAGTTTTACGGCCTTGACCCTTACGCACAGCGATTGTTCCAGATTCTCTGAATCTTTTGATGATGTTATGCACGGTTGATGATGATAACTTAAAAGTCTTTGCTATTTTACGCTGGGTAACACCATTCTGGTATTGCTGCACTATCTTTCTGTGCAACAATGGTGGAATTGGTGATCCTCTTACCATCTTGGCTTCTGAGAGACTGACCCCAAAATTACACTACATACGGTCCGCCCCGCTCCGCAGGTCACAGCTGAGCGTCTCAAACTCCAGTTTCCACTTCCTCCGCTCAGCTCAGGTCCGCCTGCATGCGCCGCTCCTAGACGCATGCGCGGGATTTGCGAGATCGCGCGATAAATCAAGTGATAAATAAGTAAGTCAGAACAAAACAATTCATTCGGTGGAAGAAGGAGAACAACAGTAGAGACTGCTGCCTTGATCTTCTCTCGTAAATGAGCGACAGGACATGGTTTGAGCAACAGGAAGTGATGTATTACATTTCAGAATAAAATACTTTATTTATTTATTTATTGTATTGCGTTTGTAGGCGTAGTCATAAATGATAGTTTGAAAGCATTTTTGTACAAATAAATCCGTATAGAGCTAGGATTAAGTCCGCCCGTGGTGATTTTATTTTGTAAATACGGAAGTTGTGCTCGTTCCTTTTCCTGTTGGTGCGACGTAATCTTCAAAAGTTGACTCCGGCACAGCTCCGGCGTCCGGCAGAAATAGAAAAATTTCTAATTTTGACGGACTGCCGTCCGCTCTCCGCAGCTCGCTGCCGCCGTGCGGAGCCAGTGTAAACTCTGTCATTGATTATAAAGGGTGCGTATTTGCTGCGGAGGTCGGACCGGAGCGGGGCGGAGCCGTAACGCGTGTGGTGTAATTTTGGCGTGACACTCTGAGAAGCGTGTCCTTTCAATGACTAGGACTAGCCAAGGACACTGAAAGGCGCTTTTAAATAAAATTATTATTATTATTATTAGAAGCTCTTTTTATACCCAATCATGTTGTCAATTGACCTAATTAGTGTTAATTGGTCTTCCAGCTGTTCGTTATATGCTCAATTTCCTTTTTCCAGCCACTTATTGCTACTTGTCCCAACTTTTTTGGAATCCGGTTTGTATTCGGTTTCAGTCACACAAAACAGTATAATTATAATAACCACTATATTAGTAATATATTTACCACTAATATTATATTATTAACCACTATAATTGACATGATGCTTTCATTTGAAAGTGTTTGCATTTTTTTAAGAACAGCAGCAAAAAAGAACAGCACATCTTTTGGTGACATGTTTTTCTTTAAATTAAATACAATACAAACCAATGATGGATAGCTTGAATAAATCAAAACACAAGGAAGAAGCGGGTAAAGATAATGGATGGATAGATGTTTTTTTTAAACTCACCGATGTGCATGACCCGTCCGAACACGGACGTGTTATCCACTGTGCTGCAGTTCCACCTCCTCTGTCTGAACTGGTACTGGCACTCCTTGATGCCTGTTTTGGCTCCGTCTCCGATGTAGGTCATGTGATCCTGGTACAGCTGGCACAGCTTCCTCTGACTCTGCAGGCCACACAGCAGCAGAGGAGGGGAGAGATTAGCACAGATGTGCTGGTTAACGGTTTAATAGGCGGGTGGTGCTGGCAGAGAGAGACCCATCGAACAGTTCAAGCAGTTGGAAGAAATCACTCTGCCAACATTACCTGTGAAAGGCCAGTCAGTTGACTGCAAAGAGGCTGAGCTCCTATAATGTACATTTCAGGCCGCTGGATTGGGCTCAGACCCAAAGACCTGGAACATAGAAGACACATTAAGGCACGATTTAAAGTGATGAAATCATCAATACTCACTTGAGACAATGAACCGAGCCCAGACCTAGTGTCTGTGATGCATGTGGTCAGCCCAACAGAGGACAAAGCTCAGACCCAAGTTTTATTGGGACAAGTGGCCAATAAAACTCAGATAAACAGACTCCTGTGGAGAAACCTCCCTGCAGCGGTGCTTTTTATGTTTCCTTTCCAACACTCTCAACTTTCTTCATAATTAAAAGCCTAGCATTCCTGGAAACAATGCATAACGCCCACTTACTGTCTTTCATGCCAGTTTCAGATTAAACTCAACAATTTCCTGCAGGATCAATAAAGTTCTTCTATCTTATCCTGAGAAATATTAGACCTGCCATTTTGGTCCAACCTGTACCGCAAAGTGCACACATGACTGAAATATTACCAGTTTTGTGTTTTGTAAGGACTGTTTTCTGGGGCAGCCATCTTGAATTATTAGGCAGACTCCCAAAGCTAATCATTGTAGAGGTACATCCAGTAATCATTTCCTCAATATTTCATTCAGATCTATCTTTTAATGAAATAAAAAAGTTAAGAGTTTACTCCAGATATTTAATGGCAACATTTAAAGATAAGGTTTTGCACATCCTTTAGAGCTCAGAGTATGATTTGGGAATCAGTCTCAGCTACTACCATGCCAAATATCCGCTCAATTTGTGTCAAATTAACTGAGTTACAGCCATTTTGTATTTTTTAAGGTTGGTTATCTGTGTCAGCCATCTTGAATTAAGTGAGTCCAGCATGTAAATCTGTCTGTTTTGCTACTTTGATATCTTTGTTTTAACTTGTTTAAAAAAAAAAATCTGTACGCCTCTCTTATGTTTGTCTATTGATTGTTCAAGGAAAATCTACTGTTGATGTTGTCATCATTCTTTAGTTTGTAGACAGGTCTCTCTTGTGAGTCCTCAAGGCTCAATGAGATTAACCTGCCTAAATACTGTAAAGGTTGAATGAATGAATGAATGTCATGAGTGTCAGTCATACACAGGCACACACAGATTAGGTTAAAAACTTTATTGCCCGCCTTCGCCTTTCGGTGGAAATGCATTTGAACACCCATATTTGGCATGGTAGTAGCTGAGACTGATTCCCAAATCATACTCTGAGCTCTAAAGGATGTGCAAAACCTTATCTTTAAATGTTGCCATTTGAACACCCTAATTTGCGATTCCTGTTTTTGATTTTGTACATCTACCTTATACAGTAATGTTCGCTAGTTTTTGCTACTTTTCTTTTGTTTATTGTTCAATGTATTTGTATCATTGCTGTTCATCATTCTTTAGTTTGTAGCAGGTCGCTTTCGTAAATGAGCCCTCGAGGCTCAATGAGATTTACCTGACTAAATAAAGGTTGAATGAATGAAAATTTAGATTTGTGGAGGATCATTTCACAGATCTTCTCCTTTTTGAGACACAGTTTTTCCAAGGTTCCACTTATCCACACAAGTGGGACCCTGAAGCCTCAGCAGCATCCCACTATATGATGCCATTTGGAGCTCAGTCAGAGTAAATATTGTTGCAAGGTCATCACATTTGTTCCACTCCCCACCAGAGCTCCACTACACAACTGAAGCATCTTGATGCAAAGCCATCACCCGCCCAATACACAGATGCAACAATGTGAAGCTCATCTTCAGGGGAAAAAAACCCAAACACAATTGGATATTTACAAGCAAAATCTGCTCTAAACTATTGCAGCAAGGTTCATCAACTTGTTTTTCTCAGTTGATCTCTTGGAAACCATCAAATGTGAGTTAAGAATCAAAGATGAGAGATGAAGTTGACACTCACCACCAGGAGTTTGCGTCCACCAGCAGAAGCTGGGAGCTGCAGAGCAGGTAAAGTGCTGCCAGCAGCAGCACATGTTGGACAGCAGCGGTCCATCTCCTGAGGACAGGCCTGTTGTTGTCCATGCCTGTCACCGCCAAGCAGCCAGCGTGACGGGACACGCTCCTGGTCCTGGGACGAGACATGAGCAGAAATCAATCAGCGCCTCGCGGACTCCTCCGCGCTCTTTTCTCTGTGGTTCAAGGCTCTTCGTAAAACCAGCAACAAGAAGTTAATCCCAGCTGTCACTGTCCTCCAAAAGGTGCATAAAGGTCATAGTTCGCTTTACTTGTCTGAATTCCAGCCAAAATGTTCGTGCGTAAAATGGATCAAATGAGCGCGCGGGTGGTTTTACGCACAGAGCCACTGTTCTCCGAATGAAAAGCTGTGAAATATAAAATCCACTGGGGTTCAAAAATAAGAAACTAAATAAAACTGATCTCTAATCAAGCAGCAGAGCAGATGTTTCTTTACCCTCCTGTTCCTCCGTAACTGATCACAGAGTCTGCAGGGTCTTAAATTTACACTCCTCCTCTTCTTCACACCCCCACTTCAGATCGGACCCCCCATACCCTTTTTCCACCCAAGTGGTTCAAATCAGCATTGCTGAACCAAACTGCAAGCACCTGCTGATGATCAACCAAAACCAAACAAGTTAAACCCATTTCAATTCAATTCAGTTTATTTATATAGCGTCAAGTCACAAAAGAAGTCATCTCAGGCAGGGCACAAAAACATTCACATACAGTACATACAAAAACCAACAAGTAAAAGTTATCCATCTGAAGAATATTAAGAAGTTAATACAAACCGGATTCCCAAAAAAAGTTGGGGCACTAAAAAAAATTGTGAATAAAAACTGAATGCAATGATGTCCGTCCGTCCATCCATCCATCCATCCATCCATCCATCCATCCATTTTCGTCCGCTTATCCGGGGTCGGGTCGCGGGGGTAGCAGCCTAAGTAGGGAGGCCCAGACTTCCCTCTCCCCAGCCACTTGGAGCAGCTCCTCTGGGGGAATCCCAAGGCGTTCCCAGGCCAGCCGAGAAACATAGTCCCTCCAGC
This sequence comes from Garcialebias charrua, assembly GCA_038048925.1. Lineage (NCBI taxonomy): Eukaryota > Metazoa > Chordata > Actinopteri > Cyprinodontiformes > Rivulidae > Garcialebias > Garcialebias charrua. Next base: position 658 of record JBBPBX010020034.1, on the reverse strand, counting down.
GTGTCCTGGGTCTTCCTCTGGGTCTCCTCCCGGTGGGACATGCCCGGAACACCTCACCAGGGAGGCGTCCAGGAGGCATCCTAACCAGATGCCCGAGCCACCTCAACTGGCTCCTCTCGATGTGGAGAAGCAGCGGCTCTACTCCGAGTCCCTCCCGGATGACTGAGCTTCTCACCCTATCTCTAAGGGAGAGTCCAGCCACCCTGCGGAGAAAACTCATTTCAGCCGCTTGTATCCGAGATCTTGTTCTTTCGGTCATAACCCAAAGCTCATGACCATAGATGAGGGTGGGAACGTAGATCGATCGGTAAATTGAGAGCTTTGCCTTTTGACTCAGCTCTCTCTTCACCACGACAGACCGGTACAGCGCCCGCTTCACTGCGGACGCTGCACCTATCCGCCTATCGATCTCACGCTCCAGTTTTCCCTCATTCGTGAACAAGATCCCGAGATACTTAAACTCCTCCACTTGGGGCAGGACCTCCTCCCCGACCCGGAGAGGGCATGCTACCCTTTTCCGGCTCAAGACCATGGCCTCGGATTTGGAGGAACTGATCCTCATCCCGGCCGCATCACACTCGGCTGCAAACCGCTCCAGCGAAAGCTGTAGATCACGACCTGATGAAGCCAATAGGACCACATCATCTGCAAAAAACAG
>JBBPBX010020033.1:0-43814 GCA_038048925.1 Garcialebias charrua | reverse complement strand
CAGTCTCCTTCCTGATGGCAGCAGTCTGAAGCAGCTGTGTAGTGGGTGTGTGGGATCACCTGCCATGCGGTGGGCTTTCCGAGTGAGGCGTTTGCTGTGTAAGTCCTGCAGTGAGGGCAAGGAGGTGCCCACGATCTTCTCAGCTGCTCTCACAATGCGCTGGAGGCTCTTGCGGCAGGATGCAGTACATGCACCAAACCACACAGTGATGCAGCTGGTCAGGACACTTTCTATGGCACCTCTGTAGAAGGTGCTCATGATGGGGGTTGAAGCTCCAGCCCTTTTCAGCTTGCGGAGAAAGTAGAGACGCTGGTGAGCCTTCTTTGCCAGTGCTGCAGTGTTCCTGCTCCAGGACAGGTCCTTTGAGACGTGCACTCCCAGGAACTTGGTGCTGTCTACTCTCTCCACTGCGGTGCTGTTGATGGTCAGAGGGGGATGTTGGGCATCCCTCTTCCTGAAGTCCACAACAATCTCCTTTGTCTTCTCCACGTTGAGAGTGAGATTGTTGTGTCCGCACCACAAGGCCAGGCGGCTCACCTCGTTCCTGTAGTCCGTCTCATCGTTGTTGCTGATGAGACCTACCACTGTTGTGTCGTCCGCAAACTTGATGAAGTGGTTGGAGCTGTACGATGGTGTGCAGTCGTGTGTTAGCAGGGTGAATAGAAGGGGGCTCAGCACACATCCTTGTGGGGCCCCTGTGTTCAATGTGATGGTGCTAGATGTGTTACTCCCGATCCGTACTGTCTGTGGTCTCCCGGTCAGGAAGTCTAGCAGCCAGTTACACATTGAGGTGTTCAGCCCCAGACTGTCCAGTTTAAGGATGAGCTGTTGGGGGATGATGGTGTTAAATGCCGAGCTGAAGTCGATGAACAACATTCTAACATAGGAGTCCTTCGTGTCCAGATGTGTGAGAGCTGTGTGAAGGGCAGAGGAGATGGCATCGTCGGTTGAGCGATTAGGTCGGTATGCAAATTGGAAGGGATCCAGGGAGTCAGGGAGGACAGATGTGATGCTTTTCATGACTAGCCGTTCAAAGCACTTCATCAGGATGGGGGTGAGTGCTACTGGGCGATAGTCCTTTATAGGGTTCGATATCTACTAAATGATAAATCTTTGTATCTGTTATATAATTCATTGATTGTCCCACATTTGATTTATTGTGTAAGTGTATGGGGAAAAGCATGCAAAAGCAATACAATGCCTATTTTTATTATGCAAAAAAAGATTGTGAGAATTATAACCAGAAATCATTATTGTCACCCTTCTGGTATATTATTTTCTCAAATGAAGCTACTAAAATTCTATGATTTGGTCGATTACAACATTTTGTTACTTATGTATAGAGCACATAATAATATACTACCATCAAATATTCAAAGTTTTTTTTTGAAAAGAACAAGCTGTTACAATCTTAAGGGTAAAGATGTGTTTGTTAAACCACAGTTCAGAACAAGTTTGAAGGGAAGAACTACAGTACCACAAGGCGTAACATTGTGGAATAATTTAATGCCAGTATTTAAAGAAGCTAAATCAATTTCTGTATTTAAGAAAATTGTCAAAGTTGAATTGTTAAACAAATATGATTGAATGTAACTGAGTAAGCCATATATTGTTGGCTAAATGAGTTATTTACTTATTTTGTTATTAGAGAGCAATAGTTTGTATTAGATAGATAGGAGCAGATTTAATAAGATATTTTCTTCATCTGCTACCTTTTCATTTTACACCTTATATATTTTTTATTCTTTTCATTTGCTTGTCATTTGTTGTATCACATTTTGTAAAATGAATAAACTTAATTAAAAAAAAAAAAAAAAAAAAAACATGATTATTTTTGGAGACAGGCCGAACTTTAATGACATCTACCTTCAGTCTGTGTCAGTCCACTCGCTTCAGAAATGTCCAAATTAAAAATGACCGTACCAATGGAACCTGTCTCAGAAAATCCCCAAGATGTAATCCATTCAGCCAAAAGTCTGGTTTCTCGAGACATGAACCAAGCCATCATGTAAGGCAGGCAGCCTGACCAGGTCCAGATTAGCTGCCGTATTCCTTTAGTGTTGATAGACCAGGAACCAGCCGAATCCAAAAAGCAGGAACCAGTTATCATAAATCCAATTAAATATGCGTCCTTAAGATCCACAGATGACAGCAGCGAGAGACACATCATCAAGTCTTCCAAGTCGATGAGATATCCAGCTGTGTGCATGCCAACAGGGCAAATCGGCTCGCCTACAGCCTGTCTTCTTATTGAAGAAATGTTTTCAGTTGTGTTGAGGGACCAACTGACCAAATTGATGTCCATAGTTATGATTCGGAAGATTTTGTAGAAAAGAGGCTCTCGGACAGTTTCACAGACAAGACAAAGCAAAAGCAAAGCGGAGACCGAGAGGAGATGTCTGCCCTTGTGGGAGAGCAAGTGTTGAATGATGAATGGACTTGAACAAATGATGAATGAAATAGATTAGTTCTTTTTTTAAACATATATATGTTTATTTTTAAAAGTTTTATTTCTTTGGAAACACTTTTGGTTTTTGTGATAAAATAGACTAATCCCTGCTAAATATATTATTCCTTTTAAAACTTTGACATAAGCCATGAAATGAGACCATACTCACTGCAAAATTCTCCTCAAATCTTTATTTCTCTCAAACATTGAAATAAGTCATGAAATATGTCAATCAACACTACAGAGTTCTCCAAAACTTTATAATCTCTCAAACCATCCTAAAAAAAGGTGATCCTGAGTTGTCGGGACGTTACTGTAGAGGCAACGGGACGGTGGTGCGAGTTTTTTGCCCCTAATTAAAATTCGGCCTCTGGGTTGGTTTCCATACCACTCACATTTCATTTTTTTCATTTCTGTGTATTTGTTCAGTTATACATGTACTGTGTTCTGTTGAGCTGTTGTGATTCTGTTGTCCCCCGCCCTCATGTGTTGGACTGGTCGTGGGGGCAGGAGAGGGGTAGGAGCAGGGAGGAGGGACCGGGAAAAGAGAGACGAAGAAGAAGCGTCTGTGTGTGTGTTGTTGTTAGCAGGCAGCTAGCAGTGTGTTCGCTCGCGTGTGTACCGCGTTTTCTGTTAAGGCGTGAGCTGCAGCCTCGGTAATAGAAGCTCGTCACTGTTTCTGAATAAACCCCGTTTGGCTGGACTCCGTTGCAGTGTTGGCGTCGTCATTGCCTCTATAACAACATCAACTACTACCTCATACATATACTGTGCACATTAACTCATACGCTGCTTTGCCACTTTGCAAATGTCAATGCTAGAAACCTTTAGTTTATTTTAGTTATACTTTTTATACTCTTTTTTTATACTAGTATGCAAAAACTCAGGACAGTATTATGTTCATTAAATGTTTAATGTTTTAGTTTTAGTTTTAGAGTTGGTGTAAATTTTCATACTCTTATACCACTATGCAAAAACTCAGGACAGTGTTAGTTTTACTATTTTATGCTTATGTCTATTATTATATGTTTCAGTGTTTCAATGTTTAGATGTTTACTGTTGCACCGAGGGACTGAGAGAAACGCAATTTCGGTCCTGTGTATGTCCTGTACAGTACATATTACAGATCTGACAATAAAGTTGACTTTGACTTTTGACTTTGATAAAGAGAATGGGATGATGGAGATGTTCAACATTTATCATCTACAACTAATTACTCTGACACAATAATTCTAACCTAGCTTACTTATATCAAATATTCTCTGTTCCCTTCAAACACTTATATCTGATAGTACAAACATGTTTGTTTGCTTTTCTCCTTGATACAGAAAAGACAGTCTTTTAGCGTTGACAATGTTTGGATTAGATGTTCCTGTTGGATCAGAACCACGACTTGTTTGTTTTATCTGTGGAGAAAGTCCAGACCCTAGTACGAATTATGCCCACATCAGAGCTTGTCAACTCTACCTTCTTCTTGTTTAAATAGCTTGTCATATCCAGCACAATTTGGATTTGTGCAAGAATGTGTTCATGAGACCAACCAAGTTTCAGAAGTACATTAAAAAGCCTTATCCCCTTTGCAAAGTTTTCATTGTCTGTGTTAACACAATTCTCTTGTTTATCTTATGTGGTTTTTATTAAGTTAACAAGGGTTTAAAATCCCCATCAAAAATCAAAAATAAAAACCTAGGAGCAAATAATTTATCCATCCATCATCTTTACCCACGTCTTCCTTTTCGAGTCTCGGGGGTCATTGATGTCCATGTCCAGCCATCACTGTGTGAGAGGCGGGGGACACCTGGACAGGTCTCCAGTCCATCACAGACAAATAATTCAAAATATATAAATATAAAAGTGAACAGACTTCAGCCTACCAAAGTGCATTAACTTTAACTCAACATAAAATACAGACTTGACAGTTTTTTAAACATATTTATTTATTTATTTATTTTATTTATTTCAAACAGACAGAAAAGACAATCAAGAAAGAAATAGAAAGAAAATAGGATAAGACAACTAAAAAAAAGTTAATACAAATAATTATGCCCAAGTGACATGCAAATTTTATGTTTTCTGTTCGAAAAGGAGCAGGTAGAAGATACAATATCTTATAATGTCCTGCCCCTTTCAGAATCATCAATTTATAATCAATTAACTGTCAAAATACCAAAACAAGACAACATGTTTCCACTTTACATGATATTTAAAGATAAACAATTACTGTATCTACCGTATTCTCCGGTGTATAATACGCTCTGGTGTATAATACGCTTTGGCCAATTTTTGGAAATAAATCAGAAAAACCCGTAGATAATACGCTTCGGTGTATAATACGCGCTGCCGTGACAGTCTTTTTTATGGCCACTAGATGGCGCCAAACCCATTGAAACTGTGATACAACCGTGACCTCAGAAACACTTCTCTGATCGCTCTCAGTAATGAACTTTTTGGGAGTTATTCCTGAAGGGACAGTAATACTTTTATTACTTTTAATTTGAATCAAACATTACAAATTGTCAGAAAGATAAAGTGTTAGTTTCAGATGTCAGCATTTTATGATAAAAACTGATCTTAACACTACACACAACACTGTTAACCTGTTGGTTTGGTTAAAACAACGTCATTAAAGCGTCACATATGGGACCTATGTTAATGATAATAGCAAAAACAGATATTATTCATCTGATTATTAATTAGGACAAAAACAAAAGTCTCTTCTGAGGAGATTGTCCTGAGCTCAAACTAAAATGAGATAAACAGTGTCACTGAATCTTCACTGCAGGTTTGAGAAGAGAAATCCTTCATGAATAACATTTTGGAATAACATTTGCTATTCAGCATGAATTTAAACTGTTTGAATTAAACAGTCTTGATGACTATCAAACATTGGATTCAATAATGCTTATACAAGTAACACAAGGTTATTCATTTGATGACATTTGAACTAACAAAATTAAAAGCAGTCTCTAGATGACTTAATTTGTAATGTACAGCTGAATTTAATTAAAATAAAACTACCTGCAGCTTAAATTCTGCAGTATACGAATTTCTTTTTGGCGGCATTTTCTCTCTTTGTTCTCGAATGTGTAGTTGTTGATTTCTCCTGCTCTCTCCCAGTGATTTGGCGGGGGTGATGGGTTTTATAGAATACACGAATAACAGGATACGCCTCCAGCTACAGTCTGCAGGTAAACAGACTACAGGGCGCATTAGCGCCCATAGCGGCCGAAACTGGTACTGCACCATTTTTACAGTCTGCAGGTAAACAGACTACAGGGCGCATTAGCGCACATAGCGGCCAAAACTGGTACTGCACCATTTATGGCCAAAATGAAAAACGGCAAATCAGAGCTAAAAATGGGTCTAAAAATATGGGAAAAAATCCATAGATAATACGCTTCGGTGTATAATACGCAGGATATTCAAATGAGCAATAAAAGTGCGTATTATACACCGGAGAATACGGTAAACACTATTTATATCATCAATTGCATTTATAGACTTTAAAACACTCATCTTATAGAGCGTATTTTGCAATAAGTTCCTTTTTAAATCGTTTTTTAAGCTGGTTTATATTTGTACTTTTTTTAAATTCATCATTCAATCCATTCCATACATTTACTCCACACACAGACAAACACAAACTCTTCCTGGTTGTTCTAATATAGCCTGGCCCTCGCCTTCCTGCACAGCTCCGCTCAATTCTCATTTCCCTTCACTGCTCAGTCTGGGACTCCTCCCATAGACAACGATTTTTCCGGCTGATTTTTGACCGGACCAACCAGAGAACAGAAGGGGCGGAGTTTTTGGCCCCTAACCCACGCCCCCACCTGTCCCAGCGCGCAGCCAGCGAGCAGCCGCATGTTCTCATTCAAAGCGATGCAAAGCGATGCAGGACTGTTTTATATGTGACACAAATGTATTAAATTCCCCTTCTTAATCCCTTATCTGGAGTTTTCTTTTGTTTTTTTGGCCAAAAGTCAAGTGATCGCTCCCTCCTCCTCCTCCTCCTCCTCTCCCTCCACTATGAGGAAATGCCTCAGGTTGTCACGAGAGAATTAAACTTGGGTTTTACGTTGCTGCCTGAGTCCCTGCAGATTTTCTGGTCTTCTGGTGTGCTGGACCAGCGATCCATGGTTTTATTTTTATTTTTTTAGAATGTTTTATTAACATATAAACACAGAATATGCAAAGGCAGGCTGCAGCGAGAGAAAATGCTGCAGGAGGCGGAGCAAATGTCAAGTTCACCAGAGCAGGAAACAGACCATATATGGCTCTGAGAGGCAGGGAGCAGACTGCTTTTCCTTGTTCAAAATTTTTCTAAAATCCAATGGTTTTGTTCCTCAGCAGAGGCCACGCCTCCAGCAAGAATCGGTTCTCTATGGAGAAAGTCCAGACCCTAGTACGAAGCGAAGTGAAGGACAAGGGTCTGGTTTTAACCAAGCTAGTTCTAATACATTGTTTTTTAAAATGTCTTCACCGCTTAAATTATAACCCCCTTCTCTGTCACAAAACATTTTCTGTATATTGGGCGGAAGTTGATGATTTTTTACCTTAAACATGAATTGTACAGTTTTAAATGTTAAAAGGTCCCATAATTTCAGTATATTTGATTTAAAAAATAACTGGTTTGTGTGATCCCAAGATCCCACCTTATGTATTCGGTTTTTTTTTTTGTATGACGTATAACGAATGTAAATTTGTTTTGTATGTATTCCCCCAAACTTCCACACAATATGTTAAATGTGGTACAATGAGTGTGTTATACAGAATAAACAAAGATTTGTAATCTAGGACAAAACTAATTCCTCTCAGAACAGCAACACTTTTGGCTATTTTAGATTTTATTAGGCAGATCTGTGGTTTCCAACTAAATTTATCATCTAATATGACACCCAAAATTTTTATTTCATGGACTTGTTGTAAATCAACATTGTCAATAATTATTTTTAATTAGATTATTTTCTTCTTTTTTACAATTTCCAAATATCATGAATTTAGTTTTATCTAAATTAAGTGATAATTTATTGTTTTTGAACCACTGTTGTAGTTTTTTAATTTCTGTATTGACCATCTCTGAAAGGTGTTGAATGTTTTCTCCAGTACAGAAGATACTTGTATCATCTGCAAATACAATGTATTTTATAAGGTTTGATACTTTGACTATGTCATTTATATACAAATTGAATAATTTTCATCCCAACACTGATCCCTACGGAACCCCACTACTGTAGTTATATTTAGTAAATCTGATTTCTGATGATCTAATTCTATAAATTGTTTACTTTGTCCAATGTAGCTTCTAAGCCAGTTTAATTTCACCCCTCTAATTCCATACCTTTCTAGTTTTTTTAGTAATATGTCATGATTGATGGTATCAAAGGATTTTTTCAGATCTAAAAATATACCAATTGCAACTTGCTTTTTATCCATACTGTCTATGATTTCTTCTGTTAACGCCATCAATGCCATTTAAGTTGATCTGTTTTCTCTAAAGCCATATTGACAATCTGTCAGAATGTTTTGCTTTTCAATAAAATTATCCAACTCTTTACTAAACACTTTTTCTAGTATTTTAGAAAATTGACAAAGTAGGGACACAGGTCTATATTTATTAAAATATTGATTCATATTTAGTAAATATTTAACAAAATTTCAAAACCTGTGGAAGTTTACACAAAATCTCCTCTGAACTGTAATTTATAAACCATAAACTGTATAATTTAGAACTGGCTCCAGTTGCTGTGGCTCATCTGGTCTCTCCAACCTGTTAAAAGACAAATTACGGTACATTATGTTTGTTGTACAACTTCTTGTCTATAAGTTTTAGTATAATATGAGAAAATAACAGTTACCTTTGAGCTGCAGCGGCATCTGAACTTCTCCTACGTTATTCTTGTTTCATGCTGGAGCTGTGTGGAGTTTTATCTACATGAAGGAATGACGTACGTTGCTTCCAGAGTATTAAAAATAAAACTAAACCCCTCAACTTCCACTGAACTGTCTGTTCGTAAATCCTTCATGATATAGCAGGAGTTAGAGAGAGAGAAATATTCACAGCTGTTGGAGAATCAGCTGGAAGTTTGCAGCAAACTTCGCTGGTCAGCTGGTTGGTTTCACTTTCATCTTCTGTGCATTTTATCGTATTTCCAAAATACTGTACCGTCGTTTTGTTTGACACTTTTTGCAAACAACCGTTCTCTTGTTAAGCTCTGTCTTCCCCCAGAAAATAGTAGGATCTAAAATGATTTTTAAAGATGAAGGAGCAAGTTGAAACGTGCTGTTTCCCTCCTCCCTCCTTGCTAGCAGGCTCCATTCAGAGAAGGCTGGCTAACTAGCTTGCTGTACAGTGGCCTACACGGCCAAAATTCTACGACGGCCTAACGGACACATAATGCAATATGCAGTACGCTCAGGAGTAGGAGCGGAAAAAATATAAAATAAAAAACGTTTTAAAATCGATTTTGGGACTTTTAGAAACGATTCTGAATCGCCAAGACTAAGAATCTACCGTAGATTTTTTTAAAAATCAAATTTTTGCTGCATCCCTAATATATATACATACATACATATACATGCAGTCACATATACATCTACATATCGACATACAATACCAACATATACATCCCTGCATCTATTTGTGTGTGGTTATAAGCATGCATAAGTGTATAAGGCTTCTCTAATAGAACATTCAATAGTGACCGCGAAGTATCAGAGACCCGACCCCCAAGATCTGAGTCAGACAAAGGAGGGACCAGAGCCCAAGACCCCAAGAGGGACTCCGAGCGCAGAGCCCCCAGGGCCACCCGAACAGGACAAGCCACTCACCCACCCCCCAGATCCGACCATAGGGGAGAACCGGAAGAGCCCCACCAGCGACTATACACAATGACCCCCCGCGGCCAACAGCAACATACTCACAGGCCCCCACCGGAATCCGCTGCACCGACGTAGCCCCAAGCCTAGGCACCAAGGCCTGGGCACCGAGGACGCACACACCCCAGGCCCAGGTCCAACAGGACCAGAGGACCAGAGCCCCACCAGTCAGCCACCAGGCCGAGCCGACACACGCCCATGCTCCCAGCCCCCGACACCGAGGGCCCCAAGCATGCCGGCAGGCAAAAGCACATCCCACTAGGGAGCCGCGTGGTAGGGGCGCAACACCAAGCTGTCCCAGCTGTATCAAACAGGGGGCAATCTAAGTCCCGACCTGACAAATAGCCATTCATACACAGACACAATCACACAGACCCACCCTCATCCTCACCCTCACTCACTCAAAGACATACAATAACGACACATTCCATTCATATTCTTGATATACACCTTATAACCCCCATGTCCAAGACAAGTACCTGCCCCCTACATGGAGTAGCCCACGCCCAAACCCAGGAGGTAGATCCACTCATTCTGGGGTAGAGAAGAGCAGATATCCAAGATCCGGCCCAACCGGCACCCAGCCGACAGGACAGGATACCCGAGTCCAAACAGTCCCAGAGAGGGCGCAACGCCAGCCCCGCCCACGGCAACTCCCCAGGCCTCGAACCCCCCCCCATAGTCCAGGACAACACACGACGGCCTGCCCTTCCACCAGACCCCAGCCCGGAATGGCAGCCAGGGAACCGGGAGGGGGGGGGGGGTTGGAGAAAGAAAATGAAAAAGGAATAAGACCCCGACCCCCATGACTCTTAAAGGAAGAAGTGGGTAAAGATGATAGATGGATGAATTACTTGTTCCTAGATTTTTATTTTATTGTTTTAGAGAAATCCAGGAAACTAAGCTATTGTATTTTCCGGTGTACCTTTTTATGGTTTTTCAAGGCCTGCGACCTATACTCAGGTGCGACCTATATATGGCTTGTTATCACTTTCGGTGAAACAAATGTTTAAATCCAGCTCATTTCACAATTACGTTCATTTATTAAGGAAAAGTTCAGCTCAGACATATATTTGCTATAATTTTTATCAAACAAATAATTGTTTTTAAGTGTTAATCTTCTTAAAAGCCTTGCTGTGCACTCCTGTGGCAGACATTTGCAGCAGAGCTAAACGTAGGTGCGACCTATACACTAGTGCGACCTATCTAGGGATTTTTCCAATCTATTGGTGATAATTGGACAATGACACAGGTGCGACCTATACACCAGAAAATACTGTAATACTGGTAATTTAAGTTACAGAACTTAATGCATTCCTGTATTATTTGTTCCTATTTTTGGTAAAATATCAAATGATGCTAAAAATTTGATACAATACAGAACCTAAAATTATTGTTTTAAATAAATGTTCCATTTGTTTACACTGTTGTTTATTCTTTTCAGCTTGTCAGTTAAAAAACTGAAAGTAAATTTATGACCATTTTAATAGAAAAATCGTTTCTGAATCAAAAATCGTTTCTGAATCGAAAAATCGATTTTGAATCGAATCGTGACACCAAAAATCGGAATCGAATCGATTCTCCAGACACTGAGAGATTTGCAACCCTAGTAAGGATGTAGCAACTCGGACAGATAGGGCGGGGCAAGTCCATTAAGAGCTTTAAAAGCAAATTAAAGTTGCAAGCAGCATTGAGGCCCTGACAACAAAGTGCCGCTTTGGCCTTATGCCGGGTTCCCACCAAACGCGTCAAAACGCTCCCAACGCACCGTGTTTGCTGCTTGTCAACAGATGTCTGTTCACACCGAACGCGTCTGATGACGCGCAGTGGGAGGAGCGTCTGGCTCCTTTTTCGGTCGGGTTTGTTTTGTTTTTTTGTACACCGGGCAGATGAAATCAGCTGTTTGTGAGCCTCGTTACTACTTGAGTGGGTTTTCTACGAGTCGAACTGCAGCTCCAAAAGTCTTTGTTGAGATTAAAACTTTTTCTATGTTTGGGGTGATCGTATGCTCGAGCGGACAGCGGCAACTGTAAAAATGCCAAGTTTCTTACCGGAGGCTGGTTTCTTCATGGAGGCTCGTTGGGGTAAGTTTAAAACTTCCGAAACAAGTCCCGTTATCGTTGCGTCATCACATAGCAGAGGCTCTCCCGATTGGTTTCTGCGACGCGTCGAGCAGCCAAAGTTCAAATATTTGAACTTTGGCTGCTCGACGCGTCGGCTGCTTCGGAAGCGTCGCGTGCGCGGAGAAGAACTGCTACGCGCTGCCGTGCCGCTTGAAATGCTCAAAACGCGCCGCGTCACGCCTTGTTGCGCCTCAACATAGACTTTCAATGTAAACCGGCTGCTTCCGCTGCCTGAAACGCGTTTGGTGGGTACCCGGCATAACGGGACTGCGGAAGCGCCAGCTAGTCCACCCAGTAGCTATCACGAACGTTGTCGTGCCTATCCTGCACCCGTTCACCAGGATGCACATTTGCAAAATATTCAACATCACGACCACCGGAGCTCCAGCAACGCCTCTCACTCGCAATTGTGAACAATGTTATTCCATTCCCATACACATCCATCAGGGTGTGCATATGTCGCATCTTTGAAATCACCTTCTGCCCATATCAGTACAAGACCAGCTGCAAGCCTTAGAAGTTCGGTCAAAATCTGACCTTCCAGAGAGGATTTATTGTGAATTTTTGTTTTGTGGCAAATGTTTGAAGAGCACTTCCTTTATGCTTTTCAACATGTCTTGTGTGGTAATCAGCAGTTAGCCAATGCAGTTTCAGTTGTCAAAAGTACACAGACTTTTATTAGTTGAAAGACAGACTGATACAGGTGTCACACACACACAAAACCAGACTAATAACACATGATCACTCACAGGCCCTGAGTACAGGGTGTACAGAAACACATTTTTATATATGGTTTTTAAACCTTGGTTCTAATCATGGCATTTTTAATTCACTAACAGAAAAAAGCATGGTTTATGTTCTTAATTTTTGCATGCTTAGCATTTTGGTAACTTGTCTTTGTACAACACTTTAGTTAAACCTGTTATAATAATCTGTGATTATAATATGGAACGTGCTCTGTCCTCTGTAGTAACACAGCAGGCCTTGCTATGCCCGCGTACAGTGAAGGTCATAAACGCATGTTCACTCAGGCCCTGAGCAGGCCTGAACAGAATTAGGTCAGAGCAGATAAGAAACAGCTGAGAGTTTGGTTACAGAGAGAAACCTTTAAACTGGTTAGTTTTGGTTTTGATGACAGAGACAGAGCATGGAGCAGGCCTCACATGCACATACACAAAGCCTCCTCGCTGGAGCAAGAGACATGCACGCATTCCAAGCAGATAAGAACGCTTGTTACAGACAAGCTTGGCAAGAGGGGACAAGCTGCAGAAGCTGATGAGTTTTTCAAGTGTTAAAAAGTAATACAACTATTACTTTCTTACAGAGCTTTTAATGTCATACAAATAATGAATCAGACACATATGATAAACCCTATTTTTAGATCTTTTTTAAGATACCTTGGCTTTAAAAAAACATGATTTTGTTTTTTTGTGGCATTTTTAACTCGCCAGCAGTAAGTCTGTGATATGACCCTGATTGGGGGTCTGGAGGGACCAGCACACACACACACACACATACACACACACACACGCGCGCACACACGCATGCACACACATGCACGTGCGTACACACACAAACACATACACTCACGCACTCCCACACATTCAAGACAGTAGCAAGACAGCTAGGCCTCTTCTTAGTGTTTCACACAGCTGCAGAAGAGAGTTACTAGGGAAGGGAGTTTTTGCTTCTTGCTTCAAGGACTGTTTAAAAAAGTAACAAAAATTATTTTAACAAAGTAAAAAGAATAAGAATTATTACAGGATCCACACTAAAACATTCAGAAGCAAAGCGTTATTGCAGACAGATGAGGCTTCTTATCAAGACATAAGCATATGCACAGAGAAACACACTGTCACATACGCGCTCAAGCAGGTCTCTCTCGGAGCAGAAAATAGGTCAAATGAGATAAGAAAGTGCACACTTTTGCACTCACAGGAGAAGCTGCAAAAGGTTTTAAAGCATTTAAAACAAAAATAATCAGACATGCAATGGTTCTGTGAAATGTGCATTCTATGATTAACTTGAGATATATGACTGAATATTATGAGTAAATGTATGTTAAATATATGTTTTGTAAGATTCACGGCAAACCAGAGGTGCTCCACAGCTGGGTGTAGAATTAAGGTGTTTTTGAATATGTTATGCAGCTGAGATGTATGTTTTCCACTAAAATAGGTAAAAGTTGACAGAACTGGGTAAAAGGTCACAGAGTGATCATGAGCTGAAGAGAGGGGTTGAGAGCTAAGAGAGAAGGAGAAAAAGATTATGTCATTGTTTAGTGAGGGCTGGACAGGAGGTGTGGACATTTTCCCCAGCTGACCAATGAAGCCCTATCAAAGTGATGTAACTATCTGAGGAGGGGAACTGAAGCCCCCTCTCTGGGTTATAAAAAAGCTGTGGAAGAGAAGAGAATTTGCTGAATTTTTGACTTCTGAAGAATTCTTGTGGATTATGGACTGACGCTCGAAGCCGAACAGAAGAACTTGGATTATCTGAAAAAAGGTTTTTCTTTGATCAACAAGGAGTACTTTTTGTCTCAGCCCAGATATTTCTATTTTTCTTCACAATTGGACTGGCTTCAGAGATGGAATAATATTCCTATTCTTTTGGAAATCCCTTGTGGCACTTTCTGACAAAAAAAGGTAGGATGTATTCCCAGTTATATATCCAAGACTAAATTATATTAAATTATTAATAACAGCAAAAAAGCCTCCTTCTCCATGAAGATTTGAAGATCGGTTGCAGGCTCTGTTGATGAAGAGTTAAAATAATTTTGGAAGAAGCTCTGAGCGCCGACGGTCCGCTGCGAGGCTGTTTACGTTAGTGGGAACATGGTGTACTTTTTATCTCCGTCCTGCTAGAAGTGCCTCATCAACTGGACAGAATACAATTTGCTGAAGTTGCTGAAGTCATGAAGAATTCTTTGATTTTGCTGGACACTTTCTGGACAGTCCTGGGACAAAGAAGAAAATTGGATTAATTTGAAAAGAGTTTTTCTCCTGGACAAAAGGAGTGCTCTTAGCGGCATCGGGATCTGCTCTGACGGGTCTTGGCTTATCAGCTTGTTTGAGCTAAGGGAACAGCGCTTCAGAAGCCTTGTTCGTCAGCACCGCAGAACAAATGATGGAATCACCTTGAGGGATTTATTATAACTTTTTGATTGGATTCAACTATTAATTGAGTTGCTGTTTCGGGTCATCCGGTCTGACCACGGAGCGGGACCTGCCAGCTGGAAGCTGACTGGCCTTAGATGGAAGGCTAGGAGAACACGATGTTCTATTTTTAGCCTCCAGGCTTGCTACGGAAGACCTTTTCATCAGTACCGCAGAACAAATTAATGGATTACAACATTTTTGAATGGATATAACACTTTTGTGGAATAATTGATTTGCTTAAATGGATTACTGGATTTTTTATGGAATGCAACAGTTTTGATGGATTAAAACTGGGATTTTTAACACAACAGGATTGCCTGGGTTTTTTTCTGTGGAAATACAACGAAGATTTATTCAAGTCTGCTTGAGCAGACTTCTGAGTGGAACACAACAAGGATTACCTGAATGGGATTATGACACAAATATCTTTCACAGCCTGTTGGAATAGGCCCTTATATTTTTATTCCTTTTTCTGGAATTATAACAAGATTTTCCTGGTGGGATTACCTTGATGGATTAAACCATTTTTGACTGGATTATAACAGAATCACCTGGAGGTTTTTCTGTAGAAAAACAACAAGATTTCCTGGTGGGATCACAAAACAAGTTTTCCTGGAGGATCATAAAACAAGTTTCCTAGAGAATCACAAAACAAGTTTCCTGGAGGATAAAACAAGTTTCCTGGAGGATCATAAAACAAGTATTACCTGGTGGGATTATAAAACAAGTTTTCCTAGAGGATTATTAAAAAGGCTTTTTTTCTGGCGGAATTAAAAGCACAAGATTTTCCTGGTGGGATTATAACAAGTTCTTCCTGATAGAAGTAGAACACTTATTGTGGAGTAAACTAACCTTTTTGAAGATCATACAAATTATTGATTGGATTACAACTCAATTCAATTAAAGCTAAAAACACCTAAAAGCCCTGCCTGTGGAAAGACACCTTTGGTGAGTTGTTGAATCATTTAACTCTCTGAAATGCCAATCATGTAACCTGATGAAATCTATTCTGTAGTAAGAAGTGCTTATGCTGTTAATCCCTGCAACTACCATTAAAATAACACAAAATGTACAAATCTGGATTTTTCCTTGACAGCTTGATATTAAATGATGGACAATTTGGTTAAAAGATAACAACAATTAAGTGAGGAGGTTTTGAATGGTTCTATTAGCTTCAAGTATAAACAATCCCCTGGGACCTTATTATTCCTAGGTCCTAAAGTGAGTGGGGCTTAAGTGATGTCATGAATCAACAATACCAATGTGTCTAGAAGTGCTCACTGATGACGCACAATAAATCTGGCATATATGGGATGATGTATCACTGAGATATAACTGTTGGAATAATCTAGGGATTGCACTGGAGTCAAAAGTTAAGTACAAAACCAATGTGTCTAGAAGTGCTCACTGATTACGCACAGAAAATCTGGTGCAGATTGGATGATGTTTCACTGATATATAACTTGGAATAATCTAGTGGGTACACTAGAGTCATATGTTAAACCACAACACCAATGTGTATACAAGTGCTCACTGATGATGCACAATAAATCTGGTCCAGATCGGATGATGTATCACTGATATATAACTGTTGGCTTAATCTAGTGGGCGCACTGGAGTCCTATGTTAAACCACAATATCAATTTGTTTAGACGTGCTCACTGATCATGCACAAAAAATCTGGTGCAGATTGTTTGATTTTTCACTGAGACATGACATTTGGAATAATCTAGGGGGCACACTGGAGTGAAACGTTAAAAAAAACACCACCAATGTGTCTAGAAGTATCTAAGGGACGAGATGATGTAGTGGTAATGGCAGTCATCCCCTGATCGGAAGGTTGGAGGTTCGAATCCCGAGTTACCACACCATGTGTTGTTGTGTCCCTGGGCAAGACACTTAACCCCGTGTTGCTCCCGGTAGGACTGGCTGGCGCCTTGCATGGCAGACTACCGCTACCGGTGTATGAATGTGTGTATGAATGGGTGGATGGCTGGTGCCGTTGGAAGGTGCTATATAAGTAAGCTCCATTTACCATTTACAATTTAGAAGTGCTCACTGATGACGCACAATAAATCTGGTACATATTGGATGGAATTTCACTGTGATATAACTGTTGGAATAATGTAGGGGGGGCAATGGAGTCAAAAGTTATACAATAATACCAATGTGTGTAAAAGTGCATACTGATGGCATCCAAAAAATGTGGCGCTTATCGGATAATGTATCACTGAGATATAACTGTTAGAATAATGTAGATGGTACACCAGAGTAAAATTTTAAACAACAATACCAATGTGTGTGGAAATGCTCACTGATAATGCACAAAGAATCTGGTCCGGATTGTTTGATGTATCACTGATATAAAACTGTTAGAATAATGTAGAGGGCACACTGGAGTCAAATGTTAACCAACAACACTAATGTGTCTGGAAGTGCTCACTGATTATGCACAATAAATCTGGCGCATATCAAATGATGTCTCACTGAGATATAGCTGTTAGAATAATCTAGGGGTGCACTGGAGAGAAATGTTAAACACCACCACCAATGTGTCTAGAAGTGCTCACTGATGATGCACAACAAATCTGGTACATATTGGATGAAAGTTCACTGAGATATAACTGTTGGAATAATCAAGAGGGTGTATTAGAGTCAAAAGTTATATAACAATACCAATGTGTGTAGAAGTGCACAATGATGATGTCCAAAAAAATGTGGTGCATATCGTATGATGTATCACTGATATATAACTGTAAGAATAATGTAGGGGTCGCTATGGAGGCTATTGGCCAATTATCATGGATTCCTGTTCAAGAGGTGGATAATGATTGATCATAATGATTTTGCTTCAACTCAGTTCAAATCTGTGGAATTTAGAGCCAACCGTATTGCAACGGTGTCACTTCTGAATTCGCCATGCTGCCACGCTCATATCCTGCAGTGAAAACGGTTTTCGCTTTAAATAAAGTCAGACCAACATGTTAAATGTCTTCTAACACAGGATCATCTTGATTAGGGTAAGGGTGTCAGAGGGACCATTCCAAGTAAAAAAAAGTGACTTCCTGTTCTGAGGGAGCTTGGCTTTGACGGAATCAGAATATGACAACAGAGGATCATCGGGCATCCAACAGAGATGACTCATGCCAAGTTTGGTGCATTTTGGTCTTTCAATGTGAAAGTTATAGCATTTGGAAATTGATGGCGTGAAGCGTAACTTTGAGACATGGCCACGCCTATTTAACATATACGAAAATGCTATCTTTTGATAATTTTTACTCCCCATTGTATTAAGGGCATATTAATCAAGTTTCAAGGCAATCCTTCCAAATCCCTAGGAGTTCGTTAAAATTCGCAATTAGAAACACACAAAAATGACCCTTTGACCTGAAATTGCTGCCTTCCTGTTAGTTTTGGACCAGGGCTCCAAGAGACTTTTTCATAGGTCCTCAGAAGATACAGATGTTCACCAAGCTTTAGAATTATCATTGAAAAAATGGCTTGGCGCTGAGGTTTTAAAATATTCTAGGGGGTGCTATGGAGGCTATTGGCTAATTATCATGCATTACAGTTCAAGGGGTAGTCCCTCCCAGATGACCGAGCTTCTTCCCATATCCCTAATGCCGGGTTCCCACCGAACGCGGCTTGAGCAGCAAAAACGCTCTCAACGCGCGGTGTTGGCTGCTTGTCAACAGATGTCTGTTCACATCAAACGCGTCTGAAGATGCGCAATGGGAGGAGCGTCAGGCTCCTTTTCCGGTCGGGTTTGGTTTGTTTTTTGTACACCGGGCAGATAAAATCAGCTGGTCGTGAGCCTCGTTAATACTTGAGTGGGTTTTCTACGAGCCGAACTGCAGCTCCGAAAGTCTTTGTTGAGATTTTTTTTTTTTCATTTATAGATGGCCTCCCTTCACACCTTTTAGCCATCCTCTCACTCCAATATATTTTTTTTATTTTTTATTTTTTTTGAGTCTTTGAGTCTTTGTTGAGATTAAAATGTTTTTTTTTTTTTTATGTTTGGGGTGATCGTACGCTCGAGCGGACAGCGGCAACTGTAAAAATGCAAAGTTTCTTACCGGAGGCTGGTTTCTTCATGGAGACTCGTTGGGCTAAGTATAAAAAGTCTAAAAAAAGTCCTGTCGTAGTTACGTCATCACATAGCAGATTCTCTCCCGATTGGTTGCTGCGACGCGGCGAGCAGCCGAAGTAGGTCAAATTTCGATTTGTTGAACTCCGGCACCGGCTACTGTAGACACGTCGCATGCGCAGAAAAGAACTGCCGAGCCCTAGCACTGCTCAAACTGCTCAAACCGCGCCGCGTCACGCTTCGCCGCTCCTCGATGATCGGCCACATAGACTTTGCATGTAAACCGGCTGCTTCGGCTGCTCGAAACGCGTTCGGTGGGAACCTGGCTTAAGGGAGAGCCAAGACACACTGCGGAGAAAACTCGTTTCAGCCGCTTGTATCCGAGATCTCGTTCTTTCGGTCACAACCCAAAGCTCATGACCATAGATGAGGGTGGGAACGAAGATCGGCCGGTAAATTGAGAGCTTTACCTTTTGACTCTTTCTTGACCACGACAGACCGGTACAGCGCCCGCTTCACTGCGGACGTTGTACCTATCCACCTATCGATCTCATGCTCCAGTTTTCCCTAATTTGTGAACAAGACCCCGAGATACTTAAACTCATCCACTTGGGGCAGGACCTCCTTCCCGACCCGGAGCGGACACTCTACCCTTTTCCGGCTCAAGACCATGGCCTCCGATTTGGAGGAACTGATCCTCATCCCGGCCGCGTCACACTCGGCTGCAAACCACTCCAATGAAAGTTGTAGATCAGGACCTGATGAAGCCAATAGGACCACATCATCTGCAAAAAAACAGAAAAGCAATCCTAAGGCCACCAAAATGGATCCCATCAACACCTTGGATGCGCCTCGAGATTCTGTCCATAAAAGTTATGAACAGAATCTGTGACAAAGGGAAACCTTGGCGGAGTCCGACTCTTACCGGAACCGAGCCTGACTTACTACCGGCAATGCGGATCAAGCTCTGACACCGGTCGTACAGGGACCTTACAGCCCGTATCAAAGGGCCTGGTATCCCATACTCCCGGAGTACCCCCCATAGGGCCCCCCAAGGGACACGGTCGAATGCTTTCTCCAAGTCCACAAAACACATGTAAACTGGTTAGGCAATCTCCCCTGTACTCTCTAGGACCCTGCTAAGGGTGTAAAGCTGGTCCAGTGTTCCACGACCAGGACAAAAACCACACTGCTCCTCCTGAATCCGAGGTTCGACTCTCCGACTGACCATCCTCTCCAGAACCCCTGAATAGACCTTACATGGGAGGCTTAAGAGTGTGATTCCCCTATATTTGGAACACACTATACGGCCCCCCTTTTTGAATAGGGGAACCACCAACTCAGTCTGCCAATCCAGCGGAACTGCCCCTGATGTCCATGCAATATTGTAGAGTTACGTAAGCTAATACAACCCTACAACATCCAGAGCCCTAAGGAACTCAGGGCGAATCTCATCCAACCTTGGAGCCTTGCCACCGCAGAGCTTTTTAACCATCTCGGTGACCTTAGCACCAGAGATTGGAGAGCCTGACCCAAAGTCCCCAGTCTCTGCTTCCTCAGTGGAAGACGTTCCAGTGGGATTGAGGAGGTCTTCGAAGTATGCCGGTACCCATCAGCTGCTTCCGGAGTCCCACAGGCCCAAAAGGCCCAATAGGACTCCTTCTTCAGCCTGACAGCATCCCTCACCGACGGTGTCCACCACCGGATTTGAGGGTTGCCACCACGACAGGCAACAACAACCTTACGACCATGGCTTCGATAAGCCGCCTCGACAATAGAGGCGCGGAACATGGCCCACTCGGACTCAATGTCCCCCGCCTCCCTCGGAACGTGGTCAAAGCTCTCCTGGAGGTGGGAGTTAAAGCTCCGTCTTACGGGAGACTCTGCCAGACGTTCCCAGCAGACCATCACAATATGTTTGAGTCTGCCAGGTCTGATCGGCTTCCTCCCCCACCATCGGAGCCAACTAGGTAGTAGGTAGTGGTCAGTTGACAGCTCCGTCCCTCTCTTCACCCGAGTGTCCAAGACATGCGGCCGCAGATCAGATGAGACGACAACAAAGTCGATCATCGAACTGCGACCTAGGGTGTCCTGGTGCCAAGAGCACATATGGACACCCTTATGCTTGAACATGGTGTTCATTATGGACAATCCATGACGAGCACAGAAGTCTAATAACAGAATACCACTCGGGTTCAGATCAGGGGGGCCGTTCCTCCCAACCACATCCCTCCACGTCTCACTGTCATTGCCCACGTGAGCATTGAAGTCCCCCAGTAGAACAATGGAGTCCCCAGGAGGTGCACTCTCCAATACCCTCTCCAAGGACTCCAAAAAGGGTGGATAATCTGAGCTACTGTTTGGCGCATAGGCACAAACCACAGTCAGGACCCGTCCCCCCACACATAGGCGGAGGGAGGCTACCCTCTTGTTCACCGGGGTGAACCCCAATGTACAGGCACCAAGATGGGGGGCAACGAGTATGCCCACTCCTGCTCTGCGTCTCTCACCAGGGGTAACACCAGAATGGAAGAGTGTCCAACCCTTCTCAAGGAAACTGGTTCCAGAGCCAGAGCCATGCGTTGAGGTGAGTCCGACTATTTCTAGTCGGAACCTCTCAACCTTACACACCAACTAAGGCACCTTCCCCACCAGAGAGGTGATGTTCCACGTCCCAATAGCTAGCTTCTGTAGCCGAGGATCAGACCGTCAATGTCCCCGACCTCAGCCACCAACCATCCCACATTGCACCTTACCCCTTTGGCCCCTCCCACAGGTGGTGAGCCCATGGGAAGGGGGACCCACGTCTTCTCTTCGGGCTGTGCCCGGCTGGGCTCCATGGGTAAAAGCCCGGCCACCAGGCGCTCGCCAGCATGCCCCACCTCCGAGCCCGGCTCCAGAGTGGGGTCCCGATGACCCACGTCTGAGCGAGGGAACATTGACTCCATTTGTTTCACTTATCATAAGGGGTCTTTGGGTTGCACTTTGTCTGGTCCCTCACCTAGGACCTGTTTCAAGGTAATCCTTCAAAATCCCTAGGAGGAGTTCGTTCAAATTTGCAATTAGAAACGCACAAAACTGCACATTTGACCCAAAATGGTTGACTTCCTGTTAGTTTTGGACCAGGGGAGTTTCAGTAATCAGAAACAGCTCCAGACGATGAGTTGAGATCAAATCACTTGATATAAAAGTTTTATTAGTGATCGATCGGGCGTTAAACAGTGTTACACGTACTGGCACACAGACAGTTACGTCACCTGTAGCTCGAGCGAGCGGGCGGAGGTTCTGTTTAACGCAACCTCGCTTCACAGTCCTTACCGGGGGACAAGATGGATACTGATCGCTGACGTCATGATTGACAGCAACAAGGCAGCGATGGCGATGAATCAATGAACGATGGACATCAAAGACGCTGAATTCAGGAGGTAAGTCAGCCGTAGCCGTACTGTGAGAGGAGAGATACTTTTTAAATCTCACCAGGACTCCCGCTCTTGTTCCACGTCTTTTGCGTCGCTTGTTGCGTGGCGACGTGCTGGCGTTGCGGTTTAGGAAGGCTGGAACAGACGCCAGGAAAGGTGGAGGTGGTGGAGGCTTAAAATGTCCATATTTGTCCGTAGTTGGTGCGTTGAGTAGCGAGTCTCGTATACTTAGAAGAGTTGAGCGATCATAGACCAGAAGCGAGGATGCATCGTCGATGAAAAAAAGGCAAAACACGAACAACAGTAAAAAGTACAGGAGAGCATGTAGACGGCGTACCATAAACAACGGCGTCATCTTGAAGCTTGACCAAGAATAAATATGAATCAATATGGTTAAAAAAAACTGTGAAATCTGAATTTTATGTTGAGTTAAATGTTAATGCACTTTGGTAGACTGAAGTGTGTTTACTTTTGTATTTATATATTTTGAATTAGTTTTCTGTGATGGACTGGAGACCTGTCCAGGTGTCCCCCACCTCTCACACAGTTGTAGTAATACAGCACTCTCATGTCCGTTACTGGATGTAAACCTCTTCACATCTCTCTGAAACTCTGAGTATTACTTTTCTTGAGCTCTGAAGGAGACAAGTGGACACTATTTTGTTACAATTGTTTTGAATTAAGAAACACAAATCAATCAGAAAGACTTCCTTTTAATTTGTGTTAATTCAGAATTGATCAACCGTATTGTATATTTTTGTCATTTAATGATGATCTGTTACTTGCATGAGTTTGACCCTTCTGCTGGTTTAGTATGCAGTACAAGTGTGCTTTGAATCTAAAGTACAAGTCAGGGTAACTTGTTAACTTCCCTCTGCTTTGTCTGTGAGTTAGCCAAAATATTATCTGTACTAACAAGCCCGGCCACTAGCCTAAACAATATGTAAGTGTCCTTCAGAGATCTTCAGACTAACTGAAAAATCCCTCCTTCACTTTCTAAAACAACCAATGAGCAGGAAGTATTTGACTAAGTCACACCCCCTTCTTAAAGGGACACTTCCTGTAAACTTGTTAGTGTGAAAGGGAGAACAAACTGAACAACTTGTTTATCTCTGGAAACTGGTGAAACGTTGTGGTCATTTGTCATTTCTCAGCCAGAGTTACAGCAGAGCATCAGCTGTAACTCACTCATTCCTTTTCTGAAATAATTTGTTTTCTGAAAGTTTTATTTTGAAACCAGCCAGGACGTTGGCCTTGTTCCTACCGGGAAAGGCATATTTCACGCTCGTTGAATCAGCACACACGCGCGGAAGTTTCAACTGGACGTCAACTGGACAACACAGTAATAATAATAATAATAATGAATTCAATTTATAACGCACTTTTCATTAGTGAAAATCTCAAAGTGCTACACACATTGAATGCTACACACATTCATACACCGGTAGCGGCAGACTACCATGCAAGGTGCTTTCCAGTCCTACAGTCCGTTAGGTGTCCACAAAACTTCTCAGCTCTTATCTCCAGAGACGTATCGTCACTAGGTAAAGAGTCGTTGATTGTATGCTGAGCGCGCGGGAAGTCCAGCCGGACTTGTTTGGAAAAATGTCACCCTGTCGCATTTCAAAGTAATTAACTTCTGTTAAACTTAGCTTTCATTCCACTCCTTCCTCCTTATTCTTATTTTTCTTAAGCCATTAATCTTTTAAGTAAATGTGCCAACAGGAAGTTTAAACATAACTGTCTGTTTCAATTTGAATTCTTGTCTACAGTAGTTATTAAATCAGAGCTAATGTCGATACAAATGTTTAATGTACTTTTATGATTTTCTCAGTAAAAGGTCTATCTTCTGGTGGATCAACATAAGTTGAAGTCTCTTGTGAAATTACATTTTGTCTAGTCACAGTTAAGCAATTTAATCTGGAAAAAGGGTGAACTCGCGAATGAATTTGGGTCAGATCAAATCTGCTCCAACTTCTTTTGGAATATTGTACTGGTCAGCAAACTGACAAGTATTATATCCCGAACATATTGATAACACGTTAAGTGTTTATCTCTTACACAGTGATGGCTGACAAGGGCATCAGTGACCCCCCGAGACTTGAAAAGGAAGAAGTGGGTAAAGATGATGGATGAATAAATTATTTGTTCCTAGATTTTTATTTTTAATTTATTGTTTTAGAGAAATCCAGGCAACTAATCTAACCTAATACTGGTAATTTAAGATACAGAATTGTATGCACTCCTGTATTATTTGTTCTTACTTTTGGTATAAATATCCAACGATGCAGAAAATTTGATACAATAAGAAACCTAAAATTATTGTTTTAAAGGGGACCACACATGCAAAATTCACTTTTTAATGTTTTTTTTACTCAACTTTGGGTATTTACTTCATAAAAAAACAGTCCTAGTGCCAAGAAAATGCACCCAGTGGTTAATTTACTCTAAGTCGATTTATTTGTCTGTGATATTAACGGTTCGTTTCTCACTTCCTGCAGTTTGTGACATCACAAACCGAAGCCACAACCCACCTCAAACCTGAGTCCAGCCCCACACCTAGCAACCCCTGGTGCGGCTCAACCCACTCAGTATAAAAGACGTCACGGTTGCCGAGTAGTTTAGGAGCTGACCCGGCGGTCATTTATTTATTTATTCATTTATTTAGCCCCCGGGGGGCTAGGGGCTTGCCCTGCTCCAGCCACGCAACACATCTTGAGTAAAACCAGAATGTTTTATTACCTTGTTTGAACTCTGTCTCGTTGAAACTGTGCACACACACACTCTCGCGGGGCGACAGTCTGAAACGTACAAGCACCACTGATCGATATACTTTTCAGATTAGCAATTTATTTATTTTAAGAATACCTTTCACTTCATCAAAATCTAATCAAAACTCCAGTGTTCTAAAAGTTGTATTTGTTTCTTATACGATGAAGGACTGCTTTTGCTCACTGCCAGGTTGGGTCAGCGAGATAAATCACTGGTGTGGCACCCAAAGGACCAGGGTTCGCTTCCCGGCCACGGCATCTTTTTTTTTTGTTTGTTTGTTTTGGAGAGATCGGGTGTGGGCTGCTGGAAGCTGCTGGCTTTTGAGGACCGTGTGGGTCCGGTGACGGTCAGAGGTTGCCTCATACGGATAAATTAACTGGAAACACTCGGTGAACTTTGTGTGTGTCTGGATTGGATGTGCAGCCGCGGATCGAAGCGCCGCATGCAACTAGCGGAGCTATGCGGGCTGTTTGTTACCGAAGGAGGAAGAGCTAATTTTAGCCTCGGATTCGGGAGGGCATGATAAAAGGAGCAGCTAATGGCGGCGCGCACAAACAGCTTTCGGTAAGTTATCTTAAGCTAGCACTAACAGTAAGTCAAATGAGTAATAAAAAAAGAGCTAATTTTAAAACAACAACAGATTTGAGATACTGGCAGTTACAGAGGGCGGAGACAGAGTTTTGACGGGTGTGGACTTCAGAGCTCATTATCATAAACCGGTCGTTTAGAACGGAAGTTAGAAATGGCAGAATTAAAAAGGGTATAATTTATTATCTAAGAATTATTTTGTGTATTAAATTGAATGAACAGGGTCTGGATAGCACACAGACATACCATAAAAAAATTAAAAACCCATCTGAGGTCCCCTTTAAATAAATGTTCTATTTGTTTACATTGTTGTTTAATCTTTTCAGCTTGTCAGTTACATAACTGAAACTAAATTTATAACTTGATGCATGCTTAATAATCCAGGTAGAAAAATCTAAAAAAGCTAAGTCTGGTCCTCTGGACATTCAAAAAACAAAACAAAGCAAAAAAATTGTAGAAACGTTTCGTCTTTCGTCCGAAAGACTTCCTCAGTCTGAGGTGCTGTGTTCAGCTCAGTCTTATAAATAGCACCCTCTCACAGTGTTACACAACCATTAGGCTGATGACAGCCGAAACCAGCTTCTCACATGGTCAAGGAGGACCATCAGCCTAAAGATGGATCGTTAGCACCCTGATGGTTGTTTGCTATTCACAGAGGGCTGAGTGATACTAGCAATAATAGCATTGTAAGAGGAAGACAGTTGAACCCGGAGGCCTCCACCCCTGTTTAATGATGGACGGTTTCTTTTCACAAAAACGTACCTCCTGGCATGTTTAGGGAAAACAAAGATGCTCTGTCTCCTCACCTCTCCCTTCCCCAAGGCTGTGGACATGTGACGGAACCTTAACCGAGCTGATGATAACAAACATCTGTTATCTGGACAATGGCTGAGGGGGGCTCTGGACTTTGCTATGACCTTCCCTTGAAATTCAATGTCTTTACCGACCTATATGTATATAAGGGACGTTGCGCCTGATGGGACGCTGCGCCTGATGGGACGCTGCGCCTCATGGGAGCTATGAAGCTGTAATTAATCCAAACTATTTAAATTCAAACAAACAAATGGGTTAAAATAATATTGTTGACTCACTTTACTGCCCATGGGTGGTGCTGGTTTTTTCACGTCATTGGCTTTGTGGACTGGTGGAGCGGTGGGAACCGACAGTCTGGGCGTTGGATCTTGTGGGCGTTGGCCGCTGGGTAGCGGCTAGGTGGTGGACTGCGCTCGAGAGGCAGGTGGACCTTGTCGCTGGTGTCGGCTTTCGGCTGTCGAGCCATGGGGCTGCAGCTGCTGAGAAGAGGTGCGGCGGTGTGGATATCGCCGTTGGATCTGCGTTCCTGTGAGGGCCGATCTGCTACCTGTGATTCTTGGAGCGTTGGAGCTACAGGAGCTTTCGGCTGTCAAGCCGTGGGGCTGCGGCTGCTGAGACGAAGTGCGGCGGCATGGGAGGGTGTCGCCATTGGATCCACGTTCCTGTGGGGGCCGATCTGCTACCTGTGATTCTTGGAGCGTTGGAGCTAAAGGAACTAGCTTCCAAGAGTCAGACTCACGGCGTCTGCTGGCCTGTGGTGGTGAAAAGCTGCTCTGACTAACGACTTGTTGGCCCACTGCCATCGGGCAGGTGGATGTGAGTACTGTGCATAATGGCTAAATCCAAACTAAAAAAACATGAATTGTTGGAACAAAGCTCTGATGATCTGGAGGAGATAAAAAGATCTTTGAACTTCTTGAGTGCAGAGCTTGCACAAGTATTAGCCCAACAGAAACTTCTGGTTGGGTTGTTTGAAGAAGTTAAACAATTAAGACTGGGCAGCACGTTGGCACAACTGGTAGAGCTGCTGCCTCTCAGCGAGAAGGTTGCCGGTTCAAATCCCGGTCCGGGGCCTTTCTGGGTGGAGTTTGCATGTTCTCCCCGTGCATGCGTGGGTTTCCTCCGGGTACTCCGGTTTCCTCCCACAGACCAAAAAACATGCTTGTTAGGCTGATTGGTGACTCTAAATTGACCCTAGGTGTGAGTGTGAGAGTGGATGGTTGTTTGGTGTGAGTGAGACAGGTCCCTCTTGTAAATGAGTCCCCGTGACTCAACGAGGCTAGCCTGTATGAATAAAGGTTGAATGAATGAATGAATGAATAATTGACCTCAAAGATAAAAAAAATGGTTGAACTCGAGGAAAAATTGGATAATTTAGAACAGATATCACGACAAGATAATCTTATTATAACTGGAATGGAGATAAAACATTCATATTTAAAAGTTACTTCTGGTAAAGAAAACACTGAAGATTCATCTCCACAGGAGCAACTTTCTTTAGAAGAGCAGGTGGTGTCATTTTTACAAGCTAAGAAGATCAACATACATCATGAAGACATCTCTTTGTGTCACACCCTGCCCAATAAAACTGATAAGTCTAAACCAGTTATTCTGTTGAAATTCACTAGCAGGAAATCGAGAAATAATGTAATAATGCAGGCAAAAAAACTAGTGAGAACAAATGTTTACATAAATGAACATTTATGGCCAATGCAAGATGGCCGCGCTCAGTGCAGCCGCAGCTTCACGAGTTCCCGGATCATCTCTAGTTTTTAGTAATTTTAAAAGTGTTTTTGTACCTGACTCTGCGCGTGTTTTGCGGGTGAATTACAGCCGAACTGATCTGTTAAGAATTGGAGCGGATTTACCACAGGGCACAGCTGAAATCAGCAACGAACTCAAATCAGAACTCGGAAGATTGGACCTGCTAAAAACGTCCTTCTGGAAGCAGATGCACTCCAGGGGAAAGAAAAGAAAGCGATGCTCACGAGGAAAGAAGCGGGGTTGTCGTGCAGGAATTATGACGAGAATGCGGAAAGACGCTAAAACCGGTAAACCCCCGATGCCGGCTCTTTTCCTGTCTAACGTTCGCTCACTCGACAACAAGATGGATCTACTTCGTTTGAGGGTAACCACGTCGGAGGAGATGAGAAGATGTTCCGTGCTTTGTCTTACGGAAACGTGGATTTCTGAGGAGACTCCAGACTCTGTTTACGAGCTGGACGACCGGCTCTTTTTCAGAACAGACCGGTGCTTCGAGACTACGGGGAAAACGCGAGGTGGCGGTGTTTGTATTTACGTACACAAAGATTGGTGCACGAACTGTGCTGTGATAAAAAGAGCTTGTTCAGCTGCCGTGGAGTTGATCACAATAAGATGTAGGCCGCATTATATGCCACGTGACTATTCAGTGATCGTAATCAGCGTTATTTACATAGCACCCGATGCTAATGCTAATGACGCCCAGGGAGAGATTCATGACTTACTCACCTCGCTGCAGTGTAAATATCCTGAGGGGCTTTTCATTGTTTGCGGGGACGTCAATCACGTAGATCTCCAAGTGTCCCTCCCAGCCTTCAATAAGAACGTCTTCGCAGCTACGAGAGGAGATAAAATACTCGACCAAGTCTACACAAATGTAAAGGGGGCATACACGGCGAAGACACGCCCAGCGCTCGGATCTTCCGACCACGACTCTCTGATTCTGGCCCCAAGAGAACTCCCTCCACTCAGGCGCTCAAAGCCGGAACAAAGAGAAATAACAATCTGGCCTCAAGATAGTTCCCCCATGTTGAGAGACTGTTTTGAGAGGACAAACTGGTCTGTTTTCAGAGAAGCAGCCACTGATGGTAGTTCAGTGGACATGGAACTGTACGCTTCCTCAGTCCTGGGTTACATCAGTACATGCTCTGAAAATGTATCCATAAAAAAATATGTGAAATCCTACCCGAACCGGAAACCCTGGTTAAATAAAGAAGTTCACGCCTTGCTAGCAGCCAGAGACACTGCATTCAAGTCAGGAGATAAAGTGGAACTGAGAAAGAGCAGGAATGAACTGAAGGATGGCATTAAGAAGGCCAAGGCCACGTATGCACAGAGGATCGAGGGACAGTTCACCTCACAAGACCCACGGAGCATGTGGAAGGGTATTAAATGCATAACAGATTACAAAGGCAAAAACAAACAATGCCCCAGGGACCCATCTCTGCCTGATGCCCTCAATAAGTTTTATGCACGTTTTGATGATCCAAACAGACCTGCTAGCACCAGACTCACCTCATCACCAGATGAAGAGCATCTCAGGGTGTCCGCAGCAGAAGTGAGAGGCAGTCTCAGAAAGATTAATCCTCATAAAGCAACCGGACCAGACAACATCCCAGGGAAAGTTCTGAAGGAATGTGCGGACCAGCTCTGTGAGGTGCTGGCTGACATCTTCACCACCTCACTTGCACTGGAGTCAGTTCCCACCTGCCTGAAGACCGCGACCATCATCCCAGTCCCAAAGAGCTCCACAGTGACTGGTCTGAATGACTATAGACCGGTGGCCCTCACCCCGATAGTCGCTAAATGTTTTGAGAAACTGGTCATGTCCCACATCAAGGCAACCGTCAACATCAATGAGGACCCTCATCAATACGCATACCGTGAGAACCGATCAACAGAGGACGCCATTTCTTCCGTGGTCCACACTGCTCTCACCCACCTGGATCAGAAAGACTCATACGTGCGTCTGCTCTTTGTGGACTTCACATCTGCCTTCAACACCATGATCCCCCAAACTCTGATAGACAAACTATCTACACTTGGACTAAGCCCCTCTATTTGTAACTGGATACTAGACTTCTTAACAGACAGACCACAGTCCGTGAAGATCCACAACTTCTCCTCCTCCACCATAACCCTTAGCACTGGCTCTCCTCAGGGATGTGTGCTGAGCCCCCTTCTGTTCACTCTGCTCACATATGATTGTACAGCCACACTTCCAGGCTGTCATATTGTTAAGTTTGCAGATGATACAGCGGTGGTGGGATGCATCACAAACAATGATGAGTCCAGCTACAGACAGGAGGTGGAACACCTGGAGAGCTGGTGCAAAGAGAATAATCTTCACATGAATGTGAAGAAGACAAAGGAGATGATTGTGGACTTCAGAAGGAACAAACACACCCATGCCCCACTGATAATAGGTGGGTCTGCAGTGGAAGTGGTCTCCAGCTACAAATACTTGGGTGTACACATGAATGATAACCTCAGCTGGAGCAACAACACCACCAGCCTGATCAAGAAAGGTCATCAGAGACTCTACTTCCTCAGACGGCTGAGACGAGCTGGTCTGAGCAGCCCAGTTCTCACCTCGTTCTACAGGTGTGCAGTGGAGAGCATCCTGTGCTCCAGCATCAACGTGTGGCATGGAGGCTGCACAGTTGAAGAGAGGAAAGCTCTGCAGAGAGTGGTGAAGGCTGCACAGAAGTCTGTTGGAGTCAGTCTCCCCACCATCACAGACATTTACACCTCTAGATGCAGGAAAAGAGCCACCTGTATCATGAAAGACCTCACTCATCCAGCACACTCACTCTTTGCCCCACTCCCCTCAGGACGGAGGTTGAGGAGCATCAAGTGTAGAACCACTAGACTGAGGAACAGCTTCTACCCTGAGGCTGTTAGACTCATGAATAAATAAAAATAAAATTAAAATAAACACTGCAAAATATCACATCATGGTGATGCTGATATGTTTTCTTGTTGCTGTGTTCATCTGTGACCATCTGTGACCATCTGCTCATACAAACTCATGTTCGTGCTGCTGTTTATTCCCACTATATTAGGCTTAGTGTATTACTAGTTGATGTTTTTCTTAGTTAGTTCTCGATGTTATTACTGTTTTTCTCTTTCATTTGTTGTTGGATGTAACTGGGACCTCGTGTACATAATCTCATTTTCATCTCATGTACCACATGCGGTGCAAATGACAATAAAGACTCTCTGACTCTGACTCTGATTTAACAAAAAGAAATAGAAATCTTGCTCGTGAAGCACGGTTACTAAAAAAACAAAACAAAATACATTCGACATGGACAAGAAATGGGAAAATATGGATAAAAACACAAGATGGGTTGCAGCCAAAACTAATGAAAGAAATGAAAGATTTGGATAAATTTAGATAAATAGATAGATAATTATAGATTGTCAGAGTCAGAGTCAGAGTCAGAGAGAATTTATTGTCATTTGCACCGCATGTAGTACATGTGTTGAAAACGAGATTATGTACACAGGGTCCCAGTTACATCCAACAACAAATGCAAGAGAAATACAATAATAACATCTAGGATTAACTAAGAGAGACATCACATCAGCTAGTAATACACTAAGCCCTAATGTAGTAGAAAAACATCATTATAAACAGCAGCACGAACATGAGCAGATGGTCACAGATGAACGCAGCAACAAGAAACAGATCAGTACAGTATCAGTATGATGTGACATTTTGCAGTGTTTATTCTTATTATTTATTTATTCATGAGTCTGACAGCCTCAGGGTAGAAGCTGTTTCTCAGTCTAGTGGTTCTACATTTGATGCTCCTCAACCTCCGTCCCGAGGGGAGTGGTGCAAAGAGTGAGTGTGCTGGGTGAGTGAGGTCTTTCATGATGCAGGTGGCTCTTTTTCTGCATCTGGAGGTGTAAATGTCTGTGATGGTGGGGAGACTGACTCCCACAGACTTCTGTGCAGCCTTCACCACTCTCTGCAGAGCTTTTCTCTCTGCAACTGTGCAGCCTCCATGCCACACGTTGATGCTGGAGCACAGGACGCTCTCCACTGCACACCTGTAGAACGAGGTGAGGACTGGGCTTCTCAGACCGGCTCGTCTCAGCCGTCTGAGGAAGTAGAGTCTCTGATGACCTTTCTTGATCAGGCTGGTGGTGTTATTGCTCCAGCTGAGGTTATCATTCAAGTGTACACCCAGGTATTTGTAGCTGGAGACCACCTCCACCGCAGATCCACCTATATACAGTGGGGTGTGGGTGTGTTTGTTCCTTCTGAAGTCCACAATCATCTCCTTCGTCTTCTTCACATTCATGTGAAGGTTGTTCTCTTTGCACCAGCTCTCCAGATGTTCCACCTCCTGTCTGTAGCTGGATTCATCATTATCTGTGATGCATCCCACCACAGCTGTATCATCTGCAAACTTAACAATATGACAGCCTGGATGTGTGGCTATACAATCATATGTGAGCAGAGTGAACAGAAGAGGGCTCAGCACACATCCCTGAGGAGAGCCAGTGCTGAGGGTGATGGTGGAGGAGGAGAAGTTGTGGATCTTCACGGACTGTGGTCTGTCTGTTAAGAAGTCTAAGACCCAGTTACAAATAGAGGGGCTTAGTCCAAGTGTGGATAGTTTGTCTATCAGAGTTTGGGGGATCATGGTGTTGAAGGCAGATGTGAAGTCCACAAAGAGCAGACGCACGTATGAGTCCTTCTGATCCAGGTGGGTGAGAGCAGTGTGGACCACGGAGGAGATGGCGTCCTCTGTTGATCGGTTCTCACGATATGCATATTGATGAGGGTCCTCGTTGATGTTGACGGCTGTCTTGATGTGGGACATGACCAGTTTCTCAAAACATTTAGCGACTATCGGGGTGAGAGCCACCGGTCTGTAGTCATTCAGACCAGTCACTGTGGAGCTTTTTGGGACTGGGATGATGGTGGCGGTCTTCAGGCAGGTGGGAACTGACTCCAGTGCAAGTGAGGTGGTGAAGATGTCAGCCAGCACCTCACAGAGCTGGTCCGCACATTCCTTCAGAACTTTCCCTGGGATGTTGTCTGGACCCGTAGCTTTATGAGGGTTGATCCTTCTGAGACTGCCTCTCACTTCTGCTGCGGTCACTTTGAGGTGCTCCTCGTCTGGTGATGAGGTGAGTCTGGTGCTAGTTGGTCTGTTTGGATCATCAAAACGTGCATAAAACTTATTGAGGGCATCAGGCAGGGATGGGTCCCTGGGGCATTGTTTGCTTTTGCCCTTGTAGTCTGTTAAGCATTTGATGCCCTGCCACATGCTCCTTGGATCATGTGAGGTGAACTGTCCCTCGATCCTCTGTGCATACGCGGCTTTGGCCTTCTTTATGCCATCATCCAGTTCTCTCCTGCACTTTCTCAACTCCTCAGTATCTTTAGACTTGAATGCAGTGTCCCTGGCTGCCAGCAGGGTGCGGACATCCTTATTTAGCCAGGGTTTTTGATTGGGGTAAAATTTAACACACTTTCTTATGGATACATTTTCAGCACATGTACTGATGTAACCCAGGACAGAGGAAGCATAAAGCTCCAGGTCAATTGAATTTCCATTCGTAGCTGCCTCTTTGAAGACAGACCAGTTTGTGTTTTCAAAGCAGTCTCTTAGCATGGGGGAACTATCTTGGCGCCACGATGTGATCACTCTTTGTTCTGGCATCGAACGTCTGAGTGGGGGGAGCTGTCTAGGGACCAATAGCAGGGAGCGATGGTCGGAAGCCCCGATCGGTGGGCGTGGCTTCGCCGTGTACGCCCCCTTCACATTCGTGTAGACCTGGTCTAATGTCTTATTTCCTCGTGTTTCTGTGAAAACGTGCTGATTGAAGGTTGGAAGATTGTGCAACATATTGAACATTACAATTCATAAGAAATAATATGATGAACAAATACACTGAATTATAATGACGTACGATGAATCAGACTTCAATGTTGAAGAGGTGATTGATAGAAACTTTTTTCCAGTTAGAAAGGAGAGTGAATATTTATCAGATTCTGCCAACAAGGAGTGTTGAACCCATATGCAAGAGGATGACAGGAGGCTCAGGAAAAATCCAAAAAGTCTTTATTTTACAAAAATAAAACAAAAGGCTGTCAGGGCAGCAAGCTCACTAAATAACTAAGACTGAGACTGAGACTGAGACTAAAGACTAGAGACTAAAGACTAGGAACGGAGGGCAGAAACATGACACCATTAAGGACAATCCGGAGACAACTGACAAGACAGAGAGAGCTGATTATATACTACACAGGCAGAGCATGACACAGGTGAAGAGAATCTGGCTAATTGGAGCAGGACTGAACATTGAGCAGGGCTGAACAAAACACAAACTGATGCATGAACAATAACTAAACTGAGGCAGGTCAAATAATTAAAACATGGAGTAGGACTAAACTAAACACAAACTGATGCATGAATAATAACTAAACCGAGGTAGGACAGTGAATTAAATTAAACATGCAAGACTAAACTGGAGCAGGGTAAAATTAAGCTGAGACTGAAAATTAATACTAAGCTGAGACACAAGCAGGGACAACACAGAGACACCAGACAACTAGGGGACAACAATGACATAACCTTCCCCTCAAGGGACGGCTCCTGACGTCCCTTAAGACCCCAACACACCAAACACAGAACGGGCCAGAAACACAAGGACAGGGGCAAGAACAATCTAAACAAACACCGGCAGGGCTAGACCTGGGATCAAGAAAAACACCTAAACTTCCCTGGGTAAATGTTCAAAGCAAAAGACGGTCGTGAGGCCGTCCAACAGGCTGGAGCACTTCTGGCGGACGACCGTGAGGCCGTCCAACAGGCTGGAGCACTTCTGGCGGACGACCGTGAGGCCATCCAACAGGCTGGAGCACTTCGGGCGGACGACCGTGAGGCCGTCCAACAGGCTGGAGCACTTCGGGCGGACGGAAAGCTGCAGGCGAGGAGTCGACCAGAGGCGGGCCTGCTGTTGCAGGTACTGGAGACGGAGACAGAGGCAGGGCAGCGCCCTCTGCTGGAGACGGAGGCAGGACAGCGCCCTCTGCTGGAGACGGAGGCAGGGCAGCGCCCTCTGCTGGAGACGGAGGCAGGGCAGCGCCCTCTGCTGGAGACGGAGGCAGGGCAGCGCCCTCTGCTGGAGACGGAGGCAGGGCAGCGCCCTCTGCTGGAGACGGAGGCAGGGCAGCGCCCTCTGCTGGAGACGGAGGCAGGGCAGCGTCCTCTGCTGGAGACGGAGGCAGGGCAGCGCCCTCTGCTGGAGACGGAGGCAGGGCAGCGCCCTCTGCTGGAGACGGAGGCAGGGCAGCGCCCTCTGCTGGAGGCTGTGGTTCTGCTGCAGGTTCTGGACCGGACTCGGGACCCACCACAGGTTCTGGGCGACCTGTAGGATCTGGACCAGCTGAGACTGGTTCTGGACCGGCTGAGGCTGCTGCAGTTTCCACCACAGGTTCTTGGCGACCTGTAGGTTCTGGACCGGCTGAGGCTGCTGCAGGTTCTGGAACGGCTGAGGCTGCTGGATCTGGACCAGCTGAGGCTGCTGGATCTGGACCAGCTGAGGCTGCTGGATCTGGACCAGCTGAGACTGCCGGCTCCGGACCAGTTGAGGCTGCCGGCTCCGGACCAGTTGAGGCTGCAGGTTCCGGACCAGTTGAGACTGCAGGTTCCGGACCAGTTGAGACTGCAGGTTCTGGACCAGTTGAGACTGCAGGTTCTGGACCAGTTGAGACTGCAGGTTCTGGACCAGTTGAGACTGCAGGTTCTGGACCAGTTGAGACTGCAGGTTCTGGACCAGTTGAGACTGCAGGTTCTGGACCAGTTGAGACTGCAGGTTCTGGACCAGTTGAGACTGCAGGTTCTGGACCAGTTGAGACTGCAGGTTCTGGACCAGTTGAGACTGCAGGTTCTGGACCAGTTGAAGCTGCAGTTGGAGGAGACTCTGCAGAGACACAAGAGTTAAGGAAGTCCGAGAAGTTTGTTTTTAAGGTCCTCATCATTGCCATCATCTGGGTGAGAGCTGGGGTCTGAGGCAGGCTGGGACTGGTAGATACTAAATTCTCCATAATAGAAAAGGTATTGATTTTATACTGTGGGTCGGGGTTGACGACAGCAGCATTGAACAGTCTTTGAAGCTGCTGGAACACGACAATTGCCTCAGCTCTCGGTCCAACAGAACCCCCTGTGGTTGTGAGATGATCTGTCTGCTCCTCAGACAAGCGGGGGCCAGGTCTCCGGATTCTATCAGATTCTGCCAACAAGGAGTGTTGAACCCATATGCAAGAGGATGACAGGAGGCTCAGGAAAAATCCAAAGAGTCTTTATTTTACAAAAATAAAGACTGATGATCAATTTAATGGTATAAAAACAACTAATGAAGATCTTTCTATTGTACATTTAAATTGTAGAAGTTTAAATGCTAACATATCCAACATTTCAGATTATTTAAAAGGATTAAATAAAACTTTCAAAATAATAACATTATCTGAGACATGGTTAAATGAAGGAAATATAAATAATGCTTTCATTGAAGGGTATGAGTTATATCATATGAATAGAAATAACAAAAGAGGTGGAGGAGTGGCTATATTTATAAACAATGAAATAAAATGTAAATTGATTAGCGAAATGCCAATAATTGTGGACAACATGTTGGAAATGATAACAATAGAGATAATAAAAAATAATGAAAAGAATATCATGATAAGTTGTGGATATCGATCTCCATCCTCAAATATTGAGTTGTTTACTGATAAACTGTCAGGGTTACTGGAAAAGAGTGGAAATAAAAACGTTTTTTTATGTGGAGATTTCAATATTGACTTGGGAATTATCACTGATTCAAGGAACATCAGTACATTCATGAATTCAATGTATAGTTTAAATTTTCATCCGTTGATATCAAAACCTACAAGAATCACAACCCAAAGTACTACGATAATTGATAATATTATCAATTATCAACAAATGTAACAGATGGCGATATGCTGAGTGGTATTTTAAAGACTGATCTTAGTGATCACTTACCAGTTTTCACTATTTACAAGAATGATGATGGTATAATTAAAACAATTACAAGAATGAACAAAATAATAAACACATCAAAAAAAGCATTAGATAAATTAAAAGATGATTTGGATAAACAAACATGGGATGATGTGTATGTAGATGATGTAAACAAATCCTATGATGCATTTATGACGATTCTGGAGGTCTTGTACAAAAAACATTGTGTGCAAAAGAAAAATACAGTGGATTATCTGTGGATGACCAAAGGACTAAGAAATGCATGTAAAAAAAAGAATCATCTGTATTCATGTTTCCTGAAATCCAGAACTCAAGAGGCTGATGAGAAATATAAAAAGTACAAAAACAAATTGGTTGGGATCATAAGGAAACACGAGGGAATATTACAGTAAATCATTACTTAAATGTAGTGGTGATATGCGTACGACATGGAGGGTAATGAATACTGTTTTAAAAACGCATAAAGTGAGAATGGGGCTTTCACAAAATTTTGTTGAGAATGATGTAGAAATCCATGATGATGGTGAAATTGTAAATGGATTTAATAATTATTTTACAAATGTTGGGTCTAGCCTTACAGCTATGATTCCTAAAGATTACAAATGTGAGTTATTTAAGAAATGTTTGTGTTAAGAGTATGCTTTTCTGTGGAACAGATAAGGAGGAAATAATGAAGATCGTTAATAAATTTGCCAGCAAACGATCAAAGGACTGTGAAGATATGGATATGGTGCTTGTAAAGGAAATAATAAGTCATGTGATTGAGCCATTTGCATACATTTGTAATTTATCATTTTCTAAAGGAATATTCCCAGACAGAATGAAAATAGCTAAAGTAGTTCCTTTGTTTAAAAATTGAGACAAAAGTGTATTCAACAATTATAGGCCTATATCTTTGTTGCCACAATTCTCTAAAATTCTCGAAAAAAAAATTATGGCCAGATTGGATAAATTTCTTGACAAAAACAATATTTTAAGTAATAATCAACATGGTTTTAGATCAAATTGTTCAACATCTTTGGCCCTTATGGAGTTAATTGAACAAATTACTACAGCGATTGATAAGAAACAACATTGTATAAGTATTTGTGTGTACGCATGGATGGATGTATGCTTTGTACCACTGCAAACCAAATTTACCCTTGGGTATAAATAAAGTAACCTAACCTAACCTAACCTGTATATTTGTGGATTTAAAAAAAGCATTTGACACTATTGATCACACCATTCTGCTTGATAAATTGAATCAATATGGTATAAGAGGTCCTGCTTTACAGTAGATAAGCAGTTATTTGAGGGATAGAAAACAGTTTGTACAGATGGATGAAGTTAGATCAAATTTGTGCAGAACTTCATGTGGAGTACCACAAGGTTCAGTACTTGTACATAAATTGTTTATTATATATGTAAATTATTTAACTGAAGTATCTGACATTCTCAAAAGTGTTCTATTTGCTGATGATACAACTTTTTTCTGTATAGGTAAAGACATGGAACAAATGTTAGAGTTGATAAACAAGAAGATTGTTAAAATACAGGATTGGTTTAAATTAAATAAGTTATCATTGAATGTTGACAAAACTAATTTCATGATATTTAGTAAAAAAAAGATACCTATGGATTTTTCTTTCAAAATTGATGGTGTTAAGATAAGTAGAGTGAATGAAGTAAAGTTTCTGGGTGTAATTATTGATGATAGACTGTCATGGAAACAGCATATCAATCACGTAAAAAGTAAAATATCTAAGTCCAATGCAGTATTATATAGAGTAAGGGACTTATTGAACAATGATGCTTTATATTTACTTTATAATACACTTGTAGTCCCGCATTTAACTTATTGTGTCAATGTTTGGGGTACAACGTGTAGAACCATAACAAAGCCTGTTTTTATTTTGCAAAAAAGAGCTGTAAGAATTATAACGAGAAAGAGTTATTGTCACCCTTCCAATATTCTGTTTTGTCAATTGAAATTACTTAAAGACCGTGTAAAGTGAATTTCAATATTTTCTTCAATAAACATTATAAATGTCATAATTGTAATCTTGTAAATGAGTAAAAAGTCTCAAAATTGTAGCTCAATTAATTTTGGAGTTATAGATCAAACTGTGTATAAAGATATGTCTGTTTCAGGATTTTTTAGGCGTGTTTTAAATGTGACCGCGTTTCGTCATGCGGTCTTCTTAAGTATAGCCCCACCCCCTGCAGCTCCAGCCGTATAAATTAGTTCTTCGCCTCGGTGGAGCCGTTCACTCGCAAATCGCAGATAGCATCAGATAGCAATAGCTATAGCTCCTTTTTTGCTAAGAAAATGCGACAGGTCCATTGCATACTTAGTTATCAACGTGATTACTCTATATTTTAATCACCAACACAGACCCCGCATGCGATGTGACCGGGTCGGACCGGGTGCAGCGAGTCCGCTCATCTTCTAAAATAGCGCTTATTATTAAACACATAACAGCGGAGTTATGAATTATAGTTGTGTCCTCAACTTTAAAAACAAAACCAGAGTTGTTTGTGCACTAAAAACAGCGTAACTCTTGGAAAAAGGAGCTGCTGTTACAGCCAGAACTCAGATAAAAACAGAGCAGGTTTAACTGCGGTAAAGTTAGTTTCACGTTGGAAGTTGGATATTCGAGCTCCGTGGCTTCAGGGGTGCGTTGCTCTCGTCAGTCCGCTTCATGGAGTCTGATTTCGGGCAGCTGCTCACGGTCCCTAAGCGAACCATGACGTCTCTGAGAAGGGGCAGACTCAGCGCAGCTGCCCGAAATCAGACTCCATGAAGCGGACTGACGAGAGCAACGCACCCCTGAAGCCACAGAGCTCGAATATCCAACTTCCAACGTGAAACTAACTTTACCGCAGTGCAGGTTTACTGGATCTCTGCTGCACCTGTCTGCCTCTCCACACACAGCTCAGGCTGTGAAGAACGATGCTGACCGTCACAGTGGTCACTGTCTGACTAAGAGTCTGAGTCTGGCTCTGGAGGTTCAAATGAGTAGGGCTGGAGAACTCCAGCCTTCGCGAACATCTTCAGGGTGCAGGACTCGGGCGCAGTACTGCACTGAAACCACGTCCACGCGCGGACATATGTTTTTTCATTATTTTTGAGACTTAATTTTATAAGGTAAACAATGTTTTTAATCAGTCAGATTTATATGGGTGATTAATAACACATATTTATGCCGTGTGACAAACTCAAAACACACATTTAATTTTACTTTACACGGTCTTTAAGTTTTATGATTTGGTAGATTATAATATTTTTCTACTTATGTTTAAAGCTCAGAATCACTTGCTACCATCAAACATTCAAGCATATTTTGTAAAAAGGAAGAGTAGTTATAATTTGAAGGGAATGGATATTTTTGTTATACCTAAGTATAGGACCAGTTTAAAGGGTCGGTCTACTATAATTCAGGGAACTGGTCTGTGGAATGGTTTGGAGGACGATGTAAAGCTGGTAAAGTCAATGTTAATATACAAGAAAAAGATCAAAACTATTTTGTTGGAAAGATATATATAACTAATTTATGTCTACTATGTATACATGAAATTTTGATGGGTTAAGCATTTGCTGTATTATATATGAATGATTATTGTTTGAATTGATAGTTAGAATTGAGTTTGTCTAAGAGGGAGCAGATACGATAAGAACATTTTTCTTCTTCTGCTTCCCTTCATTTTATGTTTTTTTTTTAAATGTGTTTGTGTTTTTTAATGGAAATGAAATGAAATTAATAAATGAATAAATAAATAAATAAATAAATATGTATCATGTCTATTTATGTTGCTTTGCTGTGGTAGGTTTTTTGATGCCTCAAACCATGCCCTGCCTAGGACAAGGTGTGAGAGATCTTTTTTATACCTTCTCTCCTCATGTTTTCTTCCCTTTTCTCATCTAAGCAAAAATATTATTCTGAATAAGAATAAGAAGGCCGCGCTAATTAGCAGCAACTTTGTGCACTCCATCCATCTTTCGGACGGCTGTACGTACACGTTCTCGTTATATCTCGGTGCAATGACAATAAAGCTTATTCTGATTCTGATTTTGACTCCAGGTGGTCATTTGTTAGTAGGAGTTATGGAAGGAAAAGTGTCCCTTCCTCAGCTGCTGCACCATCAGTTATCTGCAGCAGCTCCGATGTGGTTCATCCTTTACAGAGTTGCTTTTCTTACTGAATAGATCGTACCTTCAGAGCAGTCGTCATCACTGCTGACACTCAGCCTCTCTGCATTGCCCTGGATGTATTTGTTGTAGAGTTTGATCCTGAGTGCCCAGCTCAGGTCCGGCTGCCTCACTGTGTTCTTCAGTCGCCTCCTGGCATTGGCAAACCAGTTGGACACCTGAGGGGAGGAGAGGAGCAGCACATCAGGAAGAGCAGAGTCCAAACTCTCTCCTCAGTGAAAATGCTTTGCCACAAGTCTCATTGAGGAAACAGTAAAAACAAAGAGGTCTGACGCAGGAGACTCAAAGAGTCAGGCTGAAGAGAAACTCTGAAGGGGAGACATCCAAGATGCTCCTGAGAGATTTCCAAGCCGTGTTTCTTTTCTGTGTCAACGCTGAGCAGAACCAAATGCCAGACAGTCAGCAAACGCATCATTTCCTTCACTAATGCTCTGAGATGCTTGTCACCTTTGTGTGCTTATTCTGACATGTGAAGTCTCCCTCCAACAACACGTGTTTTTCATTCTTCCATGAATCCATCTTCAAAATGCAATAAAAGACACTGAAGCCGATGCTCTTCCTGTCACTGAAAGGAGAGACTACTAGATGTTCTACTGGAATAACTTCATGCTCAATAATTTTCAAGCAGCTTATGAAGGGGCAGAGGTGGTGGTGGGGGGGGCACATGTTAGAGTACTTAGTTTTTACATTCTGTCAGTATCATGTGTCTCAGTAAGTAAGACCATCCCAGGACCTTTTGTCTCGTGTCCAGCACTATGGAAAACCAGGGGGGAGATGGCATCGAGCAACTGTGGTTTGGATGGCGGTGGGGGTCGGGGTGAGTGAAGTGAGACTAGGCCTGAGAAAGAGCAGTGATGAGGAGCGATGGACAGACTACTGTCAGACAGATGAGAATAAAGAGAAAGAATGGCACACCTGCTCAGCTGACACCCAGAGAAACAGAAACAAATCAAAGCCGTGGCTGTCGGTGGCATGGAGGAGACAGCATGCCGGCACGGTGAGGATTTCAGAACAGACAGAGACATGACAACACTGAGGGAATGAGTCACAACGTGGAAAACAGCAGCTGTTGCCCTAAACACGACAGATTTAGTTGTTCTTTAGCGCCTGGTGCCAGCTCAATGTTTTCACACTCAAAGAAACAGGAAGTGATACGTTCAGGCAGTCTTAGCAGAGGGCCTGCCTGGACTAAATCGTGGAAGAGCTGGAGAGTTCTCAGCCTCCGTCGATGGAGACAAAAAAGAACTTGTCAACAACCAGCCGTCATTTTCCATATGATCATCAGATGATTGATTCAGAATAAATGTTTTGTTTATAAAGAGAGCAAAACGTGCCAAACCTTCACCAGCCAAAATACTTCAACACGTTCGACATTCGTTTTTTCTTTTTAAAGTTAATGAGGAAACACACTGCCCCACAGTGAGAATTTAACATCAATGAAAGGTATGTTTCTGATTTTTTCAGAAACACTTCTTGATGGTTTTTAGACATGCACTGGTTTGATGTCTCAGCTTATCGTCTCGGCTGCACCAACTTATCCCAGAAGGCCGACAGATGAAAGCTGCTGGAAAATGTGAGAACAAGTCACATGTCTGTTGTCACTCACAAACAGTTGTGACCTTTGACCCTGCTTCTGGTGTTTGGGTATCAGCTTAAATGTGAGAGCTTCTGGTTCCAAAGCATTCCTCGGCTCTCAGCTTCTCCCCGACCAAAACAAAGGGCTGCAGCTTGCCCCCGAAAATGAGAAGCATTCAGCTTTGTGGCCTGCAGCCTGGAAAAGCAGCAGACTCTCTGAGGTTATATCAGCGACCTCGTCAGCCAGACGATACTGTACACACACAGCTGCACGTGTCACAGGAAGAAAACACACACGATGCTCAGCTCTGAGTTTTACTCTCGGCAGTCA
The DNA here is from genome assembly GCA_038048925.1 of Garcialebias charrua. Classification (NCBI taxonomy): domain Eukaryota; kingdom Metazoa; phylum Chordata; class Actinopteri; order Cyprinodontiformes; family Rivulidae; genus Garcialebias; species Garcialebias charrua. The sequence goes on along the minus strand of JBBPBX010020033.1, from coordinate 632 downwards.
GACTGTCTGATAAGTCGAGTTGTTCTCTCAACACCAGCGCCGTTGTAACAGTCATTATATTGGTTGGGTCCCAGAGATGAGTAGGTATCACCACAAGGGGGCGCCTACTCCCTTTGTTTTCCGTTGTTGTACACTTGTACAAAAAGTAGAATTATTATTCCACGTAGTTAAGGATACAGTATACAAGTGACGATGAGGGGCAGAGCGGTAAACTAATATTATTTGCTCATGTATGATAATATAATGTTTAGTACTGTGGAGAACTGGCGTTACATGGACGAAGTTTAATAAATTGGAAGTGTGGAATAATTCAACGTGCGTCCTGCTGCTTTGAGAGTGACTAACGGTCGCTGCTAACTTCTCCAACCTCTCACCAAACCGTCGCAAATGGCGCCCGAACAGGGACCTTCCCTCCTGGATACCGATTCAGCTTTGGACTGGAGGTGATTATTTTCAAGTTTTTGTGGATACAGTTTCTGAGCGGAGTACGTCGTGATCAGTGTTGAAAGTTTGCTGTAGCCATTCATTGCCCGCACCTCGCTGAACGTCGTGATGGACTGTCCCGTTTGGATTTAATTCCTGAAAGCTGCGCATCTGCTGGTCTGCTGAAGAGGACAAGACCACCGCATATT